>CAXARO010001611.1:0-60599 GCA_963971305.1 Arcuatula senhousia
CTTACAAGAGGATACAGTTGAACAGAACAAGAACACATTAAGGTACTTGTTTATTGGAGATTTTTTAAGTATATAACTATAAAAAGAGAACGAAGCAAGAGGCATCAATAGAAAGACATAAATCCAATATAACAAAGACAAAAAAACAAAAATCATAAAACGAAACCAATCAGAAAAACACATAACACACATACAAAACAACAGAACATCAAATGAACAGGCAAGCTCAAGTCATAACGAGACAGTGAACTTAAGTGCTCCGGAGGAGTTTGTTGCAACACACCCGGCCTGTCGCGTTGTCAATAATCAATCATGCATGTCAATAAATGATTAATTCTCAAAATTGATGAACAAGAGGAATATCAATGAAAGATTTCCTTAGCAGAGCGACACGTCTGACGCAAAAATTGCTCACACAGGGTTATGTTGCTCCTCGGTTGCTGTCTTCACTCAAGAAATTTTACGGAAGACATCATGCACTTATAGACAAATATGGGATTTCGATCTCTCAGATGAGTGCAGATGTTGGTTTGTCATAGGGTGTTGTTTTGTCTTCCTTTACTGGATTTGACACGCTGAATGGACTATTGGCAACGCGACGGGTGTGCTATAGCAAGCAGGAACTGCTTACTCTTCCGGAGCACCTGAGTTCACTCTTGTTTCGACTGGAGTTCGCGTTGTTGATTGATATTCAGTTGTTTTGTGTTTCCATGTTTTACGTGTTGTCTGTTTTTGTCCCGTTCTTGTTTGTGTTTACTGGTTTAGTCTCTGCCCTTTCGGACTTTTGACATTCGGATACCCCATTGGTACCTCTGCTTCCTTCATATAATTAGTTATAATTTTCGATTAAGGTAGGGTTTATATAGTGTTTATCGTTATTATTATTGCATAAGCTAACATGGCCTTCGGCCAAGTGAGCTAAAAAGGTGACCATTTTGAAAATTTCAAAATCGTTGAGGACACCTTTGATGTGGAATCTTATTCGCAACATCAAAATCTACCATAATACCAATTTATATCAAAATCCAAGCACTTTAAATTTTTGGTGGCCATCTTGGATTTTGAAATTTCACATTTTTGCATTTGTAAGGAACATCACTTAAATGTTCAACTCATTTAGCTAGAGCTACAAAAGTCTATAGGGTCGCTCTTGGTATTCTCACCCTTCACTTTCAAAACTCGAAAATAAAAAAAAATATATCACCGTATGAGCAATAAACTTCTTGCCAAAATGAAACAGATAAGGCTATAATAAAAATATTCCTAGATTACTCTAACAGTTTAGTGTGACGTTAGGACCTAAACTCTTATTGAATAGTGAATTACCAAAAAAATACAAAAGAAGGATGCTACTTTTAAAAATCTAACAAAATCAATATTATACAGTTTGAGATTCATCAAGGTCTAATTGTATAGTTATAAGTCCTTTGTTATGCAAGATGACAATTTAATAATTTTAGTTAAGTGTTGCATTATATTTCTTTTTGGTGGACCGAATGGTCAGATGACACTTTTGCTCAACGACATACTTTATAAAGTGCAGAATAATGTAATGAAAAAGATATTTCCGTTGATGGAATTCACATGTGGAATAATAGTGGAAGCCACATGTGAAGGGAATAGAATAGTAGAAATGTAAGTTAAATATTAGCAAATAAAAATAATTTGTACCAACATCTGTAAAATAAAAAAGTTAAAAGCAAAAATATCACAACTTAAAAATTGCTTAATATGTCTTGATAACCTGAAAGATAGTACAAGGTGTGGAACAAGTGTACGTGACACAACTCCCTTAAACACACAGTAAATTAACATCCTGAATGAAAAACCACCAGCCGTCTTCAACCACCTCAACTGACAGTCCAACCCCTGTAAAAAGTACTGATAAAAAGTATTATGGCCACTAAAAGGTGAAACAGTGTTATTCTTATACTTGTCCAACAGTGCCCACTCCAGAATGTTACAAAATAGGAAAAAAATAAGCCATTGGTAACCAAAAACAGTGGGATAAACTGTAAATTTTGAGACTTGTTCATGACTTTGAAATAATTTTGTTAAGGGAAACAGTTAATATTCAGAGTTTAATTATGAAAGAATCGCATAATTATCCATAGAAAAATTTCTTATCGCGATAGGTTAATTGAATATCATTAATTTGGAGTGATGAGTGAGGCCATCGCTGTTTCTAATCTGGTCCTATATTGACCTATATTCCATTTCTACTAGAGTTAGCGACGTGACAACGAGTTGTGACAGTTTGGCGCGCCTTCTTCCATTTAGCTTTTCTCCGACAAGACTTCCGAGTAAAAAGCATGATTATAACATGATATACTAATGTAAAATTAGATTATAAAACAATTACTACTGACTATATCAAAACCTATTAGTTTGACTAAAAAACTAATCATCTGGAGCGGTTTTCATAATTTGATGAAATTGATAAAGTTCAAGATCAGCTCTTATTATTTTCTTATTTTACTAAATTTTATCAGGTTGCTCTAGTAGTGATATACTTTGAAAGTATTAATTTAGCCTTGTGATACATCTCCCATTTAACAAATGACTGATGTACAAATTATTTTTTTCATTTAGAAAGCATGCGTTAAAATCCCGTGTTTTTAATATGGAAGGAGCTCTGACGTCCCAAGCACCAGCTTGCTGGAAAAAATGCCGAGGTCGTCAGAGCAATCTCGGACTATCCCATCGGTGGTTTCAGAAAAGAAGATGTTTGAAGAAAAGTTAACGGACGGACGAATGACGCTTAACGATGACAATAGCTCACCTGACCCTTCGGTTGTCTTTTAAATATTTTTTCGAATGCAAATTAGCATCCTCACTCCCCGCATGACCATATCAACTTTCTGAGAAATGTTTTAGACAATGGGTGTTTAAACTTTGGTGTTTACTTTCAACTCATTACCCAATGGGACATTAAATTCCACTTTTCAGACTAAAGATTAAATCTTCGATACTAATTTTCAAGTCCCGTGCGGGGCCCGGGTGGCGAATAAGCCCGCAGCAGAGCCTAGCTTGTCGTAAGAGGCGAGTAAGGGTCTTGGGATTCTGACGTCGGGTCAGTGCTCAGCCTACAGAGCGACCAAGTGTGTACCCTAGGTGGCTGAATAGGGTAGCCCTCGTCCGCGGGGGTTGTCAGGTCTATAATACGGAAACCCTGACCGCCGACCATAGTGGGCCAACGTGTGTGGAGAATGCCACGCTTCATGCACGTTAAAGACCCCTTTGTGAACCGCCAAGTAGTGCACCACATAGGCTAAATTTTCCGCCCTTACCCGCTTCTCCCCTTTTCCTGTGGTTCTTCAAAATTTGCCGTCCCTGTGTTTCCCACCCCATCCCATATTTCATCTTCATTTCATGTTCATTGTATCATCCTTTTCATGTTTATCGCCTGTAAATAACCTATATAGCGTTGCACGGGCGTAAAACACCAACTCACTCACTCACTAATTTTCAAATTTATTGGTTTTTAAGAAAATCAAAATGGCGGTTTCTTTTTTTCACCATTTTCAACCAATTTTCCATGATAAACCTCGGTAAGGGTACGTTTTTTGACAATAAACAAAGTAAATGTCAAAAAAAAACTTTTAATGTTTCTGATTGGCATTTGTTTTCGGGATGTAATGTTTCTTTTGTCTATGAGTATATATGCACACTAAAAAAAGATAACCATGTACAACAATGCCAAAAACAGAAAGGTTCTTACCATTGAGCAATAATCTACAGCATTCTTATTTTTTGTGATGTTTACATTGTAAAACATCCAGAGGAAGCACGCCCTCTTCATATATACATGTATGCACACATTAATCGTGAAATGGCAGATTGATATGCTGACGGTCCTTTGAGAGTATACGATGAAAAATTTCGTCGGCTTAAAGAATCTATCAAATTTCCATGGGGAAAATGGTAGATGAGCTTTACACTAAGTCTGCAAAATACAAATAACTGCAGGAAATCTATAAAGCTTCTTTGACACCAGTTCAACCATATCAAGCAAGGACTTACTTACCGCCAACATCTACCTACTTTAATCAATATACTAAATGGCCTCAGGCCCGGCTCTTTCGTAAGTCAGCAAACAATAAACAAAAATGTTTATTGTTCTTTAACAGATGACAACCGTGTCAGCACAACCCTGTCCATACCTACACAGTTTCCACTGCCGGGATCGACACCCAAGATTTCAATGTACAGAGTACTTTGCAAACAACAAATTTAAGACCCAACAGCCAACCCAATTCCTCCTTTTTTCAAACTGAAAGTTCAAAAAGTTCCAACCCCAGTTAATGCCGAGGTGTTTGACTTAGAATTGCAAGGTTATGATACAACAGCCAATAAAAACTTGTTAAATGTTTTCAGGTAGGATTTCTTCTCGGATATAAAGGTTCCCCTAACAATTCCATTTGTGATAATCATAAGTCGGCTACTGACAATCTAGAATTATTATATTTAAAATTGGCTAAAGAATCACTTGTTGGTCAAATACAGTTTTTTTCAAATAACTCAAAAACGGTGACAGATATCAAAATTCTGGCAAAGGTTAAAAGTGATGAGCACCTCAAGATCTACCTGCCCTGAAATTTCAAGAAGATCCAACAACCGATGTAGGAGTTATTGCCCTTTTTTTTGGATTTTTTCAAAAATTTTGCACTTATTTAGCCCTATATCTTAAAAACTATACTAGATATTTTATAAAAATTCAAATTGCATTTGATTAAGCACATTAAGATCTACATTTCATGTAAAAAGGTCAAAGCTGTGGAACCATTTCTTTTAGGAGTTATGGCCCTTAAAGCGTCAAAATTTACCATTTTTCATTACTTTTTCCCTGAATTTGAAAGATTAACTTGCCTGACACCATACACCCAACTTCAACCAAACTTGGCACAGTTGTTAAATTGTATAAATGCTACAAGTTTGTCGTTCTGATTTTTGATTCGTCTTTCACACTGTGTCTAAGAGATGCAGGTCTATGATCTGGTGATGGAGTATTCAGGGGGTTAGTAAATCTTAGGGGGCTCAGCTCGATAGACGGTGTGGAAGCGGGTGGAGATGCGACTGGCATATATGTAGATGAGGTTTTCCTCTTGCATAAGTAGATACATATAACCAAAATGATGATTGTGGCTACAACACCCCATATTATAAATCCTGTAAAATAAAATTAAATGTCAAAATGCTGTTGAACGATAAACAAGATTATCTTTAACCGAATTTCTATAAGTTGTCTGAATCATTTTCTTTCTTTTATATTTATTTAGAAATTGCTTACATATCACAAAACCAACAACTACAATATAAAAAGATGTACATATTAAAAATCCATAACCTATTTTGATTAAAACTGTTAATCCTGTATCAAAAGTAGAAAAATGTTTGGTTTTCATGCAACAAGAATTGCTATCAGTTGAAAAATTATATTTACCAATGTTCTCAGGTGAAGAGCTCTTCGTTGTCATTGGTTGTTCCGTGGTTAAGAGCTGTTCAGTTGACATGGGTTGTTCCGTGGTTAAGAGCTGTTCTGTTGTCATTGGTTTTTCCGTCCGTGGTCAAGAGCTGTTCGGTTGTCATTGGTTGTTCCGTGGATAAGAGCTGTTCGATTGTCATGGGTTGTTCCGTTATTAAGAGCTGTTCGGTTGTCATTGGTTCTTCCGTCGTTAAGAGTTGTTCTGTTGTCATCTGTTGTTCAGTGGTAAAGGGTTGTCAATGAAAGTACACTTACGTAAATGGCATCTTACGGGGCTAAATAATACAGGAACTCCGATTCCAACTGTTACATCTTTACTGTAGAATTAAAAAAAACGAAAAGGTTACAAAAAATAGGATGAACGGAAGATATCTGTCACGGTCCTCTCTTGTACCCAACGCTATATAAACTCAATTTTATTTAGAGAAAATGCGCACCACACCTCGGAAGCAGCTACAGCAGAAGTCATGTCAGCCAGAATTGTGAAAATGTAAGTGAACTATATGTATTACTTAAAAACTGAATTCAGTTTAATAATCAACAAGAGGCTCCCAGGAGCCTGAATCGCTCACCTGGTCTTGATGTTGACCCTATACTTTTGTAGAGCTAAATGAGCTGAACATTTAAGCAAGCAACAGCTTTTCTCTACCTGCAATAGTTTTCATTCTATAGGCCAAAAACACCATTTTTCACCTATAAGGGGCCATAACCCCTATAAGGGGTCATCTGACAACTTCGACCCTATGGAGAATTTTGTAGAGCTAAATGAGCTGAACATTTAAGCAAGCAACAGCTAATCTCTATGTGGAACAGTTTTCATTCTGTAGGCCAAAAACATGAAAAAACACTATTTTTCAGGGGCCGTAACCCCTAAAAGGGGTCATCTGACAACTTCGACCCTATGGAGAATTTTGTAGAGCTAAATGAGCTGAACATTTAAGCAAGCAACAGCTAATCTCTATTTGCAATAGTTTTTATTCTGTAGGCCAAAAACATGAAAAAACGCTATTTTTCAAGGGCCGAAACCCCTATAAGGGGTCATCTGACAACTTCGACCCTATGGAGACTTTTGTAGAGCTAAATGAGCTGAACATTTAAGCAAGCAACAGCTAATCTCTATCTGCAATAGTTTTCATTCTGTAGGACAAAAACATGAAAAAACGCTATTTTTCAGGGGCCGTAACCTCTATAAGGGGTTATCTGACAACTTCGACCCAATGGAGACTTTTGTAGAGCTTAATGAGCTAAACATTTAAGCAAGCAACAGCTAATCTCTATCTGCAATAGTTTTCATTCTGTAGGCCAAAAACTTGAAAAATGGCTATTTTTCACCTTTAAGGGGCCGTAACCCCTATAAGAGGTCATCTGACAACTTCGACCATATGGAGACTTTTGTAGAGTTAAATGAGCTGAACATTTAAGCAAGCAACAGCTAATCTCTATCTGCAATAGTTTTCATTCTGTAGGCCAAAAACATGAAAAATTGCTATTTTTCACCTTCAAGGGGCCGTAACCCCTATAAGGGGTCATCTGACAACTTTGACCAAATGGAGACTTTTGTAGAGCTTTTGATGCTGAATCAGTAGCGTGGCCTCAGATTTCCTCTATCTCTTATACTTTTTGATTAACAAGCCAAAAACAGTAGTCTGACCCCCCTAGTCTATTTTTAGTAACAGCGGCCATGTTTTTTAACGGATCAAAAATCAAAACACAAGTTTGGTGCAGGACACCCTAAGGATCATTCATACCAAGTTTCATCAAATTCTGTTCGGTAGTTTCAGAGGAGAAGATTTTTGAAAAATTGTTAACAGACGACGACGACGACGACGACAGACGACAGACGACGACGACGACGACGACGGACGCCAAGTGATGGTAATAGCTCACATGGACCTTCGGTCCAGGTGAGCTAAAAAGTGTAGCTACAGTTTGAAATTTATTTCTTCAATATTAAATGAGTATACGATGCTTGATTTTTTTTTAAGTTTATGAAAAAAAAATATATTAATAATGAAAACGATTTCAGATCTCTATTACAAGCAAATCAAAGTCCTACAATGGGCAATTACCGATAATAATCATAATTGTAGAAAAAAAAATTAACAGAAACAAAATATTACAATTAATTTCTTAATATAAACTAATCGATTTTTTTAATTATAAATTTAAGAGATTTAAAAATAGTAAATAATACAATGAAATGGGAAAGTTAAGAATTCGTTGAAGGTCAGTAGACAAAATATTTGTTGCGTTTACCAAAAATAATTTAATTTTATTTCTATAACATAGAAGACGAAAAATCTTGAACGAAGAGAATATTTTGAAACAGTTTTTATAAAATAAGTTCATAAGTAAATTCAATAAAAAATTGAACGATTCATAACCAAATGTAAAATGTATACTGCAAAGTTTTTGAAATTCACTGGACCTGCTGTATAAAAAATAAAACTATATCTGCAGAAAATTCAGTAATGTACATGTAAGATCCCCAAAAAAGATGGCATTCAAAGCATTGAATATAACAAAAGCCAAAATCTGTATTTCTAAGTATAGTATCGAAATATAATACGAGAATACGAGTGTTTTAAATGATCGAATAAAATTCAATGTATTAAATTATCCTTATTTCAGTGAAAAGCGGGTAAAAGACCAAATTGCCAAATACTTAGAAAAGAAAGATAGTCCTGATCAGTCTAAGTCAAAGGGGTCAACACCTGAAGATTGCCCAAATACTGAGGGGTCGGAATTTATTGATCGTAAAAATAAAGAGGGGGTGAAGTAAGTTACCTCAATACTAATATTTCTTGAATTTTAAGAACCTTTAAATTAGATTTTTTTAATTTTTCACACTTACATTGTATATTACTAATAGAAAGTAAACGAAAATGGGTAATATGTTAAAAAGACAACGACACACCCATGAAAAAAAAAAAAAACACAACTGAAGACCGACACCTAATTGTGACGTAAAATTTATCGTAGAATGAGTATTAATATTTGAAACCTATATTTTGAAAATGCTGATCAGACAGAGATGATATTTTGTATGATACCGTATCATACAAAATATTACGATCGGCATATAAGATTGCGCCAACATATATAATCCTCCGTAACTGACGTTTGTTTTACTTCTAACTTACTACTCATTTTGGAATAAAGTCATATAAAATTGTTAAGTCGACATGTAGGTTGTGTCGCGTACACTTATTCCACATCTCATTTTCTTCTACTTCTATGTAAATAAAACATGCATCAATCTAATTCCAGATGTTAAATGTTAAGACGTCGGCCTGGCTGCCGCAGTGGAGAGCAACCACGTAAAAGAGATCAAGGGTAGGTACCAAAATGTTAAAATAAAACAATTTCTGATATATATGGTAAACATGTCTTACCTTAGCTTTATATCATATCCACACTATAGATCTAATAGCGAATTTCCCTGCAAACTAAATTAAATCCATAATTTAAAGAGCTGTTGTATGGAAATCATTGACGACAAGATTGAATGAAATATTTACGGTTGACTTACAAGTTCAATCACCCCTTTCACTAACCGAGTAGAACACAAAACATTTTGTCAACTTTTTAAGTGATGGAAAAGAGAACATATCACATTGAGTATACTCCTGTATTAATCTAGACTACAGTTACAGTTTACCGTTTTAGAATCAGTATTATTTTTATAATTTGTAATAAAATACACTCTCACACACACACATGCTATTAAAATTTGGTATCATTATTTTTGTTTACAGAACGTCCACATTTCGACTCTACCTTTGAGAGAACAAGAGCGCTTGCTCTTAAAGAACCTATTCAATGTATCCGTATCTAAGCTCTTAGGAATGGAAAGAGAGATTGACCTCCTTTCAGAAAGATCATCCCGAATGCAAAATGAACATTCAGAACAATCCAAATTTATCCAACACATCAGAACCATGTATAGAAAATTGAAAATTTAGTATATACAAATAATTTATTGTAAATCAAGATGTTTCTTTCGGACAATTTAAATCACATAATGTATTATAAATACTTACAATGATTGATTATAATATAGATTGTGAATATTCAATGAAATATTAATTAAATGTTTGGAATTGCACATGCCTAAAAAATATTGAGAATGTGTTCTTTTTGTACATTGTGTTATTTCATTAATTTAATTGGATATGGAAATCTTTTTTTTTGGGGGGGGGGATTTGGAAATGTATAGACTGTGAGATATTTTTTCATATGTATAACAATTTTTTTTTCGTACAATATAATATCAGTGCCTCAATGCTGTTTGTTCTCTTTTCAAATCTACAAGGAAGCAGAGGTACCAATGGGGTATCCGAATGTCAAAAGTCCGAAAGGGCAGAGACTAAACCAGTAAACACAAACAAGAACGGGACAAAAAAAAACAGACAACACGTAAAACATGGAAACACGAAACAACTGAATATCAATCAACAACGCGAACTCCAGTCGAAACAAGAGTGAACTCAGGTGCTCCGGAAGAGTAAGCAGTTCCTGTTGCTATAGCACACCCGTCGCGTTGCCAATAGTCCATTCAGTGCGTCAAATCCAGTAAAGGAAGACAAAACAACACCCTATGACAAACTAACATCTGCACTCATCTGAGAGATCGAAATCCCATATTTGTCTATAAGAGACAAATATGGTGCAGGACTTTTAGTTAAGAAGGACTTTGTCATGCATGGCAAATTTTACTACATTGTGTGATTTTGAATAGATCTGCATGTCGGTACAAATACCGTTAATTTTGGTACTATTATTTTAAAAGCATATTTCTAAGAGTTATCCACCCTATTATTTTGATCACTGAGGTTGAAAAAAAACGTCCTTTAAAAGTAATCTTCCTGAAAACGTTCATACATTTATAACTAATATATTGCGAACCTTATTTGACGAAAATGTGACCTCAGAATAAATTATGTAAATTTCAAACAAGAAAGGCTAGATAATGCTCTGGTGTTTGACAAGTTAAAGATGAATTTACAAACCTTGAAATCATTTGAGGTATGATAACACTTAATTAAACATGCATATTTGACAATTGTTTTAAACGCATGTATAAAGCAGTTATGAACTAAAATAACAGAACATTTGACAGACAAACCGTGATCTAGAACAGTAAAGTAAAGGTACGAAAAAAAAACCAAATCAAAAGTGCAATTCTGAAATCAAAAGACTAGAAAAAAGGAAGATAAATCCTGAAAACAGGACACAACAAAGCGTCACACAAAAAAAAAACATACGAAACAAAACCACACTACAGGTACGTCCAAGTGCTTTGAAAACTGCCACTATATAGTCCTTCTCCGTGTTGCCTACCTTTAAAATCGATGAGAAGTGAAGCTCAATGGCTCTCGAAAAATATCCATCTCAGTTTCAGAAACATACTTTTCATATAAATAGAAAGATTAGCAAAACATTGGTATCGTACCTTAGTGTATTCAATTAATGGATTTAGTTGAAGGTGAATCAAACTTCTTTGCAGCTCAAAATCCAACATATCTTGCAACATAATGAAAAACAGACATTAACGAGCACTAAACACGAAAAATAAAAAATAAATACCCCTTTTTGCTGAATAGCTGTCCCCAAAAGAAAACCCTTTTCGAGATGCAATTAAGAATGTATTTCATAGTAAGCATGGTGTTTATTAAAGATCATCGCTCTATATACAGTCTTGGTTTTATCCCATAGCATATAAAATATCGTATTTCTTTAAAGATCATCGCTCTATATAGTCTTGGTTTTATCCCATAGCATATAAAATATCGTATTTCTTTAAAGATCATCGCTCTATATACAGTCTTGGTTTTATCCCATAGCATATAAAATATCGTGTTTCTTTAAAGATCGTCGCTCTGTTGTTTCCAGTATTAGGGATATGCATCAAGGTATGATTAAAATAATGAAAACATAAATTTTTTTTTTTGCCTTAATGGTTACCTTACTATTTCATCAACATGTCCGAAATCAGAGATATGTGGTTCTTGTTGAGTGACCTAATTGGGCTTGCACGTGTGTGGCCTAGAGACATTCGAATATTATTTTGGACACGAAATCTGAAATATTTTCAGAGGCTCAGAGTTGCCTCTTTTTTATATGTAAATGGGTGTAACCGGGAGATTTTCATGGAATGGGTGGACTTAATGAACCTTTGTAGGGACAGTGATGCAAGGCGGCGCTTTATAAATTTATTTAGGGACTTTGACAATGTCAATTGGAATGGGAGGAGAAGATATTATGCCTACCAAGTTTCTTTCAACAGATTAGAGTACATTGATGGTACGATTAGGAGAACATCTTAAGGTAAGAAATAGAATAAATACACATTTTAAAGTGTCTGAATAACTTACAGTAGATGTGTACATGTATATACAAGTCAAGTTTCAATAATATAAAATTCACAATGGTTGTAAGGAACAATATTTAGTAATTATTGGTAGAAAATATGTTAATAATTTTTAATTTATAATTTATAAATTAATTCATCTATTCTTTTCTTTGCAGATGCATCTACTCAAGAGCCTTAGAGTGTATGGCAGAGCACTTGGACCTGAAGAAGAAATTTCCTAATATAATAATAAATTATGAAATATTACGTATTTTTATTGTCATCCTTTCCGGATTTGACCAACACTTAATCGATCTTTGGCAACGTGGCGGGTGTGATATAGCAAGCTTACTCTTCCGGAGCACCTGAGTTCACTCTCGTTTCGACTTGAGTTCGCGTTGCTGAATGCGGTTTTGTTGTAATGTGTGTTTGTGTTTTATGTTGTTATGTGGTTTGTTTTATTGTGATGATTTTTGTCTGCCGGTTTTGTCTTTGTCTTTACGGTTTTATGATACTGATTACCCCTTTGGTACACCTTTGCTTCTTTAATTTATTCTTAATTCCGGAAATAAATCGGGACCGCACCGGAAGTTGGTTTTGTGCTTTATTGTATCTCTGACAAGCTTCTTAGTGATTGAGACTCAATGTATAGTAAATATTTAAATCTTGTAATTCTTTAAAATAATTTTGTCCCATATCCCATATGGGACAAAAGTCGGATATCGCCTTCAATGCGAACCTTATTTGACGAAAAATGTGACGTCAGAATAAATTATGTTAATTTCAAACAAGAAAGCGATATGATAAAAGCCACGATAATGCACTAGGCTGCCATTCCGGCGAATAATTTAAGTATAAAATATTTTCACAACTTGAATTTTAAGAAGGCTTAACAAAATAAATCAGTCTACTAATTTGGTGAACACAAGATATTTGCATAGGGTTGCTCATTACCCGTTCAGCTATTTCCAATTTTAATCCTCACATAGAATATATTTAGCATGAGACCATATTTGACGAAAAATGTGACGTCAGTATAAATTATGATAATTTCAAACAAGAAGGCGACATGTTGTATTTGTTGGACAAGTTGAGTTTTCTATCTAGGAATCGACCTTGATGGAATATATTGGTGTTAATGTTTGATATTACCATAGATATAAAACCTTACGTTAAAAGGTCTACATCTTGTTAAGAAGGACTTTGTCATACATGGCAAATTTTACTAGATTGTGTGATTTTCAATAGATCAGCATGTCGGCACAAATACCGTAAATTTTGGTTCTATTATTTTAAAGTCATATTTCAAAGAGTTGTCCACCCTATTATTTTGATCACTGAGGTCGAAAAAACGACATTTAAAAGTAATCCTCCTGAAAACGTTCATACATTTATAATTAAGATATTGCGAACCTTATTTGACGAAAAATGTGACGTCAGAATAAATTATGTAAATTTCAAACAAGAAAGGCTAGATAATGCTCTGGTGTTGGACAATTTAAAGATGAATTTGCCAATACGGCGAATGCATAAAATATAATTTGTAATTTTAGCACATTTTTTAAAGATTTTAATTTATTTCCAATAATTAAATTTTCTAAATTCTTTGCTATTGCAGAGCTAGTGTATTGCAGCTCACATAAATGATGATTTTATTTATTTATTTTACATTTGATGCGCATTTCATTATCTTCCCTTTTATTAGCTCAGCTGTAAGGTCAATGTGAGCTGTTGTCATCACTGACCGTCCGTCCGTCGTCTGTCGTCCGTTAACAATTTGTTTTCATATATCTTCACAGAATTTAATGAACTTGGTATGAATGATTCCAAGGGTGTCCCGCATCAAACTTGTGTTTCGATTTTTGATCTGTCAAAAACATGGCCGCTTTTTCTAAACATAGACCAGGGGTTCAGACTACTATTTTTGGCGTGTAAATTTAAAATTAAAATGTTGCACAACCGTTGACGAAAGACTGGGCGTTACAAAAAGAACCAATCCAAAAAACAGAAAACAATATCCTCCAAATTGTTCTGTTGGATTGTATAGTTTTCAATACGCTTCTCCAAAACTATAATTTCCTGTCTCACATTCATTAAATGTCTTGATTGTCTTTCAATCATAGTCTATTCTTTCTGTCTTGTTGACTTGCACCTGTACTTCATCAGAGAATCTGAAAAAGAGATAAAACGTGCCAATCTTTCAATACGGTAAAAGATATGTGTAGCCCTGAAAAGGGCCGTTTTTAGACGGTAAATGAATTACCGTCTTGGACACTGCTGACCGGATAGGTCGTTTTCACGGCACCAGTATAGCTATCCGAGACCACTTGAAGTGTATAACACTCGAATCTCAACAGGCCGCCTCCTCAACGACAAACTCGTAATTTGGTTAGATAGTGGGACTTTCTGGCTTCTTTCTTTTCTTCCTCGGACACGTCCTCTAAATCGCGGTTAACTTTTTCTTTGATGGCAGCAAAGACAACATTGTATAGGGGACATAAACGACTAAAAGCATTGTCGCTGATGATGGTTAAATAGTCTAAAAACTGGTCTACCATGTCGTTGGTGTTTCCATCAGAGACGATCACCGGGGCTCTTGAAATCCGGGAACGTTGGAACAAACGGACACGCTCACTGGAACATGGGAACTGGTCCATTGTAGTTTGGCAGAGCGTTCCTTGTCGGTGGGTATCAACATGGCTTCGATATCGTAAGTGGCTCGGTAAGGATAAAAGTGTAGATGACTGGGGACGTCAATACCTTCGTCTGCTAGTTCTTTTAAAAACTGTGCGTTTGGTGTGGTATACGCCTCCAGGATAGTTAAATTTTGTGCCTCCAGTACATGTTCTTTCGTGACGATGGAGCTTTCCAGCGTGTTTCCAAAGTTTGTCGCAGTGACGACATTTAAAACTCTTACTATACATGTCCATGTTCATTACATAACTGGTCCCGTGCGGGGCCCGGGTGGCGAATAGGCCCGCAGCAGAGCCTAGCTTGTCGTAAGAGGCGACTAAGGGTCTTGGGATTCCGACGTCGGGTCGGTGCTCAGCCCACAGAGCGACCAAGTGTGTACCCTAGGTGGCTGAATAGGGTAGCCCTCGTCCGCGGGGGTTGTCAGGTCTATAATACGGAAACCCTGACCGCCGACCATAGTGGGCCAACGTGTGTGGAGAGTGCCACGCTTCATGCACGTAAAAGACCCCTTTGTGGACCGCCCAGTAGTGCACCACATAGGCTAAATTTTCCGACCCTACCCACCTCTCCCCTTTTTCCTGTGGTTCTTCAAAATTTACCGGTCCTTTGTTTCCCACCCCATCCCCATATTTCATTTATCATCATCATTTCATGTTCATTTTATCATCCTTTTCATGTTCATCGCCTGTAAATAACCTATATAGCGTTGCACGGGCGTAAAACACCAACTCACTCACTCACTCATTACATAACTGAAATGGATGGTGAAGAATTTATATGGTGAACGGCGGACCAGCTCAACATGGACATTTCCTTCTTCATCTTGTTTTAGTTCGTAAACAAAAACATTGAGGTGGAATAAATTCTCCAGAAGAGGTAAGTCATCTAGGTAGACGCCGTTAAATTTATCAGAAGACAGGCCAACATGTTGTAAATAATTGAAGAAATATAGCTTCGCAGACGTTTCTACATTGATATGGGGCGCTCCTCTGTGGACTGCTAGGCAACGAAAGAAACAAAGATTGTCACTGTAACTGCCAAAGGATCCACCAATCATATTGTTGAGACCACGGTTGTTAGCAACGTATTCGGGAAGGTCGACAGCAGCTCCAATGGGGTGGTCTATTAATTTATTGACATAAAATGTCACGTTGGTCAGTAGGTGGACGGTCCATTTGGTATCCTCTCGCTGTTGTCGAATAAATTCAAGAAGATCGTGGCGAACCAATTCCTGTAAAAATCGCTCAAGATCTTCTTCATTCTGGATCAGGTGGGGAACATCGAAGAAACGGTGGTTGTTGAAACTGGAATGGAAATAGCGAAGTTCTCCAGTTTCAACATGCCGAAGCATGAATCCGAAAGACAAATTAATTTTGAACGCTGTATTTTGCTGCTGGAATATATGACGAACCATATCTCTTCCGGGGAAAAAAAATCGGATACGCCGTTATCACGGTTTGTGAATAACGGTCGTATACGACTCTTATACCATCCACTTCTTCCCTTTTCATCTGCCAATCACATTTGGACAGTCCGGTCAATAGACCGCACTGTCGCTCCAGGACCACTCTCCTGTCTGTGTCGTTGAAATTTCCTCCTTCATACCATTGGACCATATCTTCTATCATCCTAAAAACCCATGTCCATCCTTCGCCATCATCTTGGAAGAAGAGCCCTGCGGATGCATCGCTCTCGTCAATAAAACAATGACGATGCAAGATATGGACCTTCTTTATTTTCATTTTAATAAAAAATGATAGTATGTATATGGAAAGGGTTCAATTTATACCCAGGCATAAGAGGGGTTATTTCTTTGTTTGATTGTTTGGCCGGTTCAGGTGCCCCTGCATGTGTACGTTGCAACAAAGGTTTGGAAAGCTTTTTTTTAAGGGTATATTATGCAGTTTAGATTATACATTCACCAAAGTGTTTGTTTAAAAATTTACATCTAATTTGATTGCTTTGTTCATATATGTATCAATACGTAATGGGACTTGTAGTAAAAAACAGCGGGCTTGCACCATCAATGTGTCTTTAAAGGTTAATGATCGTTGGACGCTCATTAAAATGCAAGATAACAATATATGATCCATTTCTTAATTATGCCCATTATGGTAACCGATTTTGGTTTGATGAAATTATCATGCCTTCTCTCTCTGAACACCTGCTTAATCGAATTTTCTGGAGAAACTATTAAAATTCCAATATTAAAAATATATATCAAATTGTATTATTAGGCATATACTTATACAGACCATCATCAATTTATAAAAACAGAAGAAAACAGTAATATGTGTTACGATAAATACGTGTACGCGATACAACAAACATAAACAAATCAGGAAAACAGCAAGCAGTCTTCAAAATGACAATATAATTAAATATGGAACATAACACCAGATTTACAAGTCATAAAAATACTAAGTTTATTAAAAATTAAATGATGCTTTAAAAAACATAATGAGCATTGTATTCTTGATAAAGATTTACCTATCCGATTACAAGATGAGGACCTAACGTTTGACTTAATAATTAAAATAAAATTACCAATTTATTTTTTTTTAGGAGCAATTAAAATATTATCATGTGGATACATTTAAATATATTAATTTTTGGGATATGAAATCCGCCCATCTGTTTCATCACGTGATACGTTTAAGATCAAAGGTTAGGCTAGAAGTGTGCCTTACAAGATTTTACGACATCGGGATAAAAGAGTTTTCATTCGATACTTTAAAACATGAATAATAAACATATCGACATACAATACGTTCCACGTGGAAGTGAAGGGCTCCGTATAAACGGTCATGGTTTTGATGAATGGAAATGACAAATCAATAAACATTCTTAAAATAGACGTATTTAAAAGTTCAACCCAGAACCTTATAAAGAAATATTGAGCTTTACAAGCTTTAACACATGACTTATTGATTAAGTGAAGATGTTTTAATGAGAATGCAACTACCCACCAACATGTGAATTAAATATTAGAATTAAATACAATACAGTTCTACGAACACTTAATATTGAATTGAAAATTCCCCGCTAGATAAACTCGGATTCCCTCAACTGTTTCATCGATTAGATAATGAGAAAACAGATACCCCCGAACATGAGTGGCGTCATCCTCGGAAACCCAGGGGCTCTTCTCTCGCTTACTCATTCATCACCCCTGGGACACAACGCATGAAATGGTTCGTTCCGAGTTCAGGATCTGATCTTCAACTTGATATTATCTATATATAGAAACATGTTTAAATCGCATGAGATAAATCTAAAGCGACCAATCAGAAAGCTCGATACAAAACTATCAAAAACGAAGTATTTCAGGCGTAATGTCCCAGGGCATCCTCGGAAACCCAGGGACTCTTCTCTCGCTTACTCATTCATCACCCCTGGGACATTACGCCTGAAATACTTCGTTTTTGATAGTTTTGTATCGAGCTTTCTGATTGGTCGCTTTAGATTTATCTCATGCGATTTAAACATGTTTCTATATATAGATAATATCAAGTTGAAGATCAGATCCTGAACTCGGAACGAACCATTTCATGATTCATCACCCCTGGGACCATCCTCGGAAACCCAGGGGCTCTTCTCTCGCTTACTCATTCATCACCCCTGGGACACAAGCGAGAGAAGAGTCCCTGGGTTTCCGAGGATGGAGTGGCGTTAATTACTTCAAACATGAATTTTAATTAGCATCAACCACCCTTCTTACATACAGCTCTTTAAAAGGTACAATATAAAAATATTACCCTTCAGTGTATAAAATATTAGAATAATTATTTACTTTTTCATTTTCAAATTAAGAACAAAACCACCGAAGAAATCCTAAACATACTCACAGGATTAGCAGTTATGAGGTAGTATGTGGGGGATTTTCTTTCCCCATATATCCAACTACCTCCTTTTTTTGGTTTACATACACGTCTTTAGTATTATATGTGTTACCATTCACTCCATTTAATATGGCGTCACTGAAAAAGAAATGTATATATTTTAGAATGCAATAACATTTTTTAAAACCTTTCACTTCAGCCAAAACATTTTACAAGGACTAAAAAAGAAATAAAGTGTAACACTAAGTTATGCTTAGCATATCCCCACTCTACCAATTACAACACAGGTAGTAAATGACCGTCTGACAAAACAAAAAAGGAGGCAATGTACGATACATGTTTAACAATTTTGAAATCAGTATCTTTAGTAAAAGTTGTGAAATTTGTTTCGAAAAATAACCCAGTGTTAACCGTTCAAATGTATTATCGGACCAAAAAAAAAACAAAAAAAAAAACAGCAAGTTGTCGTCCGATTGACCTGCTATGGAGGAACGGTACAACCCATGATGAAGAAGCTGTTAAGCAAATTTGAAATAAAAATTACAACAAAGTTCCAGACAATAAATTCTGCTACACCTGGCGCGCGTTTCGTCTCCCGGATATAGCCGAAATCGTGCTGCTTGGGAGTAAACATCCTCGGAAACCCAGGGACTCTTCTCTCGCTTACTCATTCATCACCCCTGGGACATTACGCCTGAAATACTTCGTTTTTGATAGTTTTGTATCGAGCTTTCTGATTGGTCGCTTTAGATTTATCTCATGCGATTTAAACATGTTTCTATATATAGATAATATCAAGTTGAAGATCAGATCCTGAACTCGGAACGAACCATTTCATGCGTTGTGTCCCAGGGGTGATGAATGAGTAAGCGAGAGAAGAGCCCCTGGGTTTCCGAGGATGGGGAGTAAAGCAATAACTAACTAACTAACTAACGTGTTCACATCTAAAGGAAGAACCCGGAGTGAGTTGGTGTTTTACGCCCGTGCAATGCTATATAGGTTATCTACAGGCGATGAACTTGAAAAGGTGATGAAATGAACATGAGATGATGATGATGATTAATGAAATATGGGGTGGGATGGGACAAAAGGACCAGTAAATTTTGAAAAACCACAGGAAAAGGGGAGAGACGGGTAGGAGCGAAAAATTTAGCCTATGTGGTGCACTACTTGGCGGTCCACAAAGGGATCTTTCACTTGCATGAAGCGTGACAATCTCCACACACGTTGGCCCACTATGGTCGGCGGTCATGGTTTCCGTAATTTATTAAAAAGTGCATATGCCAGAGATAGTCAATGGAGGGATCCTCATTGACTAACTGTCTCCAAATTGTATGGCAAACCATTTATAATCTAAAAAATCAAAATGGGCAAAATCGAATTAAATAAGAGCATATATTATTGTCTCTTTTGATAATGTAAATGAAGCAGTGGTGATGTCTGTATGTTAATCCCGTCCACCAAAATGTTTAAACTTTTAGAGCATAATAAGCAATAAAGTACATTGTAATTCCTAGTAATTCGAGAGAGAGAAAAAAAATAATATTGACATAAGGTAAATATATGTGGATACCTAACAAAATGATTATCCCCGTTGTAGGCACACGAAAAATACATATACCTAGAATATTCGAGATAAAAATCAAAGATGATTATCACCGGGAAATCTTGAAAAAATCTAATAACAAGAGACAAGACAAGAACACAGGACAAGTTATGGTAGATTGGTTTAACCTGTAGTTCATTTACCTGTATTTCTTTTACATTTGCAAGATAAATATAAGAAACTTACTTTGCTTTTATAAACTGTAAAACAATTTCTTAGTTTTCCTGGCTTAAATCTCCTTGGGAAATCGTTGTTGTAGTCGCACAATTCAACAGTTATTGACTTTTCTACAAACATTTTCGCAGTGTATTCTTTAAAAGTATACAAGACTTAATAAACAAGAATTTGGATTTCCAGCCAAAGAAATGGTAAAAGTAAGTCAGCTCTCCCCGTATGCTTTATCACGGAGAGAGCGTTTTAGTTTTACGATTGAAAATATGTCTTGCACCATTTTACTCTGGGCAGTTCCATTTGACAAGTCCCTGGTGTCCACAATGCCAACATTTATGCTCGTACAAAGACTGATAAAAACAAAGATTTTTCATTTTACAACGTTTATATGTACAAAACATACTATTATTTACAAAGTTTTCACTAACATTAAAACATGTTAGAAATGACTAAAATTATATACAAAAATTAAAACTAGAAGTATTGACAAAAAGTAGTTTTCTTTACTTCCGAAATTCACCGTCAAACCTGATCGCCTAGCCTCAGCAAAACGGTCTCGTTGCTATGGCACTTGATACCGGTCACGCTGGAACGTCTGATTTTGTCCTCTAGGCGCATCAAATGATCGAGATGGTTGTGGATCTCTGTATTGAACGCGTCGAATGTCGTTTGCAAAACGCGGACCTTTGAACGATCCATCATAATAATTATTACGCCTAGCTTCATACCAATCATTTCGGGGCGGCTCCGCGAATTGAACAAAACGACGAGGTTGAGGATCGTTCGTCTCTGAGCGCTGCAAATTAAAGTTGCAGTTTACGATTTGACTGGGCCAACGGTTTGCGACCGTTGTTGAATAAACGCGTTGTGGTTGACCAGCGTTCGGACCAGCATCGATGCAACAATCGACATCTTCATCGTTCATTCTATCGTATACCCTTATTGCGCTTGGTTGAGACGTAAAGAAGTTACCCTACATTCAATTGTTTGGCCAGAGGTGGACTTTAGGTCTTTCCTTAACGATTGGACTTCGGAAATTATGGTATTGTACTTTTCATCAGAGGAGTTTACCGAAGAACATTTTTTAGCTAATTCAGCCGCATGACGAAAATGGTTCATATTTTTGGTTTCCTTTCCCATCACAAATTTTTTGAGTTCCCCCTTCAATCCATGCATGGCAATACCTAACGCTATGGGTTCAGGAATATTGTTATTTATTGTTAAAATACTTAACCTACCAAGATAATCACTAATTGATTCCTCTTCACCCTGCACACAATTGAAAATAGAAATATCTACAGTTTCCGATATCCTTCTGAACCTCTTTTGAAATGCCTCTCTTAACTGTGAGAAGTTGTTTTTTTTTGTCTATTGGTAGAGCGTCATACCAAGTCTTAGCATTTTAAGGAGATAAAATGGGAATATATTTCCTTTTTGGTCATCCCTAAAATTATAAAATTTTGCCCATTTTTCAAACTCAGAGAACCATGAGAGAGCCTCATGACCTACCATATTCCCGTAAAACTTGATGGACGTGAACAGCACTGGCCATTGTAATAGAGCCTTCACAAGGGGATTTTTCCAAATCAAAAGGGAATTTATTAAAATTAGTCTGACACCCTGAGTCAGCTATATTTGGGGCTGTGGGGCTTAATAAGGGTCTGACGGGTGGGGGGGGGGGGGGTAAGTCAAACCCCATTCCCTTTGACTTGGAAGAAGGGACATTAAATGCATTATTATTAACAGAATTATCAACATTAGAATTTACAACATCAGTGTTTGTTTTGTCAAAAGTGTAAATTTATTCTGGCGTCTGGTCCTCCGGGGCTGATGTTTCTTCTATGTGAATGTTCGGATAAAGTCTCTTAGAATGTTCGTGAATAGAGTGTGTCGGAGGGAATGATTGATCTTCTGGCGTGTAAGGTGGTAGGTCCGTTTTCTCCTCGTCTAATTGTTGATTCGCAATAGGTGTCGACGTAATTTGTTCTGTTATTTTCAATGTCTAGGTCAAAATCTGGTTGTTGAAAGTTGCGAAGTTTGAGTTCGGTGTTGTGTTCGATGAGTCCTTCGATGCAGGTTTTAATAAACGTTTTAAAGTGTCAGTTTTTGGACGACGTAAGGGTGTAGGTAGCAGCTCGTCGATATCGCCCGAGGATTCTGGCGTTAGCGGACTGAAAGTGAGATTTGGCCTCCTCGAACTCTTAGTGTAGTTAGTTTCATTGAGAAATGCGTTTTTGGAACTTCTTGTGTTATAGTTGTGTCGAAAAATGTCTTTATAACTTTCTTAGGACCCATCGAACATGTTTGTCAGTATCAGATTAACATACTGACCTTCTAGGGTGTCTGCTCTTCTATTTGTTGCTTCTTCCTGTCCGGATTGATTCCACCATATGTTGGAGCGCTCCTTTGTGGGGGAAAACACTGGGGCCCGCAACGAATACTTTTGTCTTTTACTCGTGTGTTTTTGTTTTTTTTTCGTGTGCGTCTTAGGTGCCGTTGGATCTCAGGAAGGGAAGCTTATAAAAGAAAACAGACAACTGGTTAGAGTCAGCCAAATCTAGTAGTTTATTAAAGGAAAACTATAAAACAAAATATAAATCAAAGATCAAATTAACAAAGTTAACATTACAATAAATTAAAGAACATTATCGAAAATTAATTCAACTAGATAACATTTAACTTTAAAGCTATTTTTCAGTAAATGAATGATACGAGTTAAAGTATTTCTTATATAACAAAAAGAAATGAATAAAAAAATTTAAGTTGTGTCAAGTTGAACACAAGAAAATATAAGTTAAAAATATAAATACCTTATAAAAGAAAACAAACAACTGGTTCGAGTCAGCCAAATCTAGTCCTGGGCGTTTGGAAACTTTCCTTATAAAGGACCCCGATGCCCCTGTAGGACTAGGCTGACGTCGAACCAAGATGTCCAACAACCAATGAAATTTGGAGATGAAACCATTAGCGAAAAGAAGTTAACCTCAAGGTCAACAACCAAAATAATAAAATGCACTATGTTCCTCATATTGAAATCCCAAAATTTGGTAAGCCAAAAATCAATTACCCTAAATAAAATATACTCCAAGCAATGGTCCAGATGCAAAGCCAAATTAAGTTTATAATATTTCAATCAAAAGTTCAAAACTTTCGTTACATAACTAATCATGTATTAACATAAAGCTTCTATCGAATAATTATTATAATGAGTCAATACTCATCAGAAGATACCTGCCAAGTAAATAAAAAGTAATGATCTAAAATAAACCTGAGGACACCTCATTAACTTTCCGATCGTGACGATAAAAAAAAAGATTATTCTTTTCCTGGAGTTTGATGATGATTAATTTCCTATTCCAAAGAGACTTAATAACGTAAATTAAATCCATTTATTTTCATAAGGTCCGAAAATGTAATATAAAAACAACGTTGAGCTAAAAACCTAGTTTTGCAAATGAAATCGTGAACTTGGAGTACTTTACTATTTTAACACTAAATGTGCATATATTGCACTCTCTAACATTTGTCAAAGGCATTTAGACGCATATGGTCTCCGATGTCGTCTCTCGATATATTGGGTAAATGGTTTTATTTCTTAGTGTGTTAATTTTAAATGATAATTTTATCTATTTATTTTCTAGTCATTCTTTTTATTTTATCTACGGTCTTCTGACTGTTTTATATTAACGTGTTATTTACATAACTATTTCAACTTGTTTATGTCCCGATGATGGCTGCAATATCGCCGACGGGACATTAAACAACTAACAATCAATCATTTTCCACCCGTGTGGTTAATAGGCCCGCATCAGCGCTAGGATTGTCGGTAAAAGTCCACTAAAGAGCGTTCAGAAACTCGACATCGGGCCAGGCCGCTTTGCCCACAAAGCGACTGGGATGTGTGCCCCAGATGGTTGAATGGGGCAGCCCCGACATCGAAAGATGCGGGGTCGTCAGGCGATAATGCGGAAAACCAGACTGCAAACCATAGTGGTGCACCGTGTTGGGAAAAATGTCACGTTCCTCGCACGTAAAAGAACCCTGCTGCAGGTCCCGGTGAGAGTAGGACCCGTAGGATCCCCATGCAGGAGGCTAAATTTCTCCTACCCGATTGGCCTTGTGTCCCCATTTCCTCTACTTCATCATCATTTCATGTTCATTTTATGACCAATAGTGGTGCACCGTGTTGGGCAAAATATCTAGTTCCTCGCACGTAAAAGAATCCTGCTGCAGGTCTCGGTGAGAGTAGGACCCGTAGGAGGCTAAACTCCCCGTCCCTACCCATCACTCCTTTTTCCAGTGGCAGTCAAAACTCTCCTACCCGATTGGCCTTGTGTCCCCATTTCCTCCACTTCACCATCATTTCATGTTCATTGTATCACCAATTTCATGTTCATCTCCCGGATATATCCGAAATCGTGCTGCTTAAGAGTAAAGCAATAACTAACTAACTAATCAATCAATTTCTCCAAACATGCTACCTATAAGGCTTTTTCGGGGTTGGCTCATTTCATCATTGCCAATGGCATATTGACGCATATGGTCTCCGATGTCGTCTCGCGATATATCGGTATTTTTGAAAATAGGAGGCATCTCAGAAAGTTGTGGTTTTAAATTATCAGTAACGTGAATGTCTACCTCCAGGGCTCCAAAAAGCTAAGAACGGCTTCTACGATCTGATCTTTTCGGCATGGTTTTCATCCAATCGCAGGGGCGTCGTTTCGACTTCATAAATTCTTGAAGTTTCTTGTTACGTTGATTTGTTCCCTCCATTCACAATCCCATACCTCTACAAAATTGTATCCTTATTCTATTTTTTTTTTCATTTTTAGCCATGACATCATGATACGGTTTTCTGTTGACTGGGTTGACACCGTGGTGGTTTTCGGTTAATTTACATTGGTGACCATGCCAAATACATCACTGCAATGCATAGACTATGTTTGTCTCTGTACAGAAGCCATCGACTGGTAGGCGATCTTTCCTTAATGTTTCCCTGGTGCCGTATCCTACGTCCAGAGTCAGAAGCTTCCATTCCAACCATTCAATAGCCAATTATTCTGATACCGTTTCGGGGTTTGGCGTTGAAAAACGTTCTCAGCTTTGCGTATTGAAAAGTGGCCGGTAGGCATGTCCTACATGATTGACCACAGGTACAAGGCATTGGCGTCAAATCCAATAATCTTCTTGCAGGGTTTGGGTTATCGTAATCATTAGGACGGATTGTTGTGACATCCTTCTCGGCGTAACGATGAAAAACTATTGATGGACCCCCGACGATATTTACTTTTTCCACTGAAATTTAGAAAAGTTAATATTAATTGAAATGTTAGGTGAAGTAAAACGAATCTCTTCAAGTGATTGTAAATATACAAATTTATCACAACAATTAAACATTTATGTACAATAAGTACAAATGGTAGACAAATGATTCTCATTATATCAGTATGGACATTTAGTATATGATTAGGCCACAAGATCGGCAGGTGCAAAATGCCGGGCGTTTCCTCTCTTTCTTTTTGCCAAAAAAATAGACGGTAGAATTGCCCGCTGAAGGTATATATCTATGTTAAAATCGTCAATGGAGTCGCTACGAAAGATATTTCTAACACATTTTTAGTAATATAAATTACTATAAAGTTCCAGACAAATAAATTTTGCTACGCCTGACGCGCGTTTCGTCTATTCAAGACTCATCAGAGGCGCTCTACCAATAATTTGAAATGCCAAACTATTCATGAATATGAAGAGCATAGAACAATTATACCACAAAATGTCGAAAACTAGAACAAAATTATGACTCAGACCAACCTATCTATGCCCGGGGTAGGAAGAAACTTGGGGTTTTGACAATTTAAAAATTCTAACGGATAATTTATAGCTTTGGTGTATTCGTCAACACAAATGTGTTGATGCCGGAGCTGGCTAACCTCGGGGAATTAAAACTCCATCAGCAGCGCTAACCATCACGGATGTTAGAAATATAAATTACAACAAAGTTCCAAATGCTGAAGTCGAGGCTAAATGTTATGCCGTTTTGATCTGTTGGTCGGGTTCTTATGTACTTCATTGCCTAACGTAAATGTTCTCAAGCAAGCGTCATATTATCGACATTGAGTACGAAGCTTGGTGTTAGGAACTCTGGAATCTGATGGTCCAGCGTGATATCCATGTCTCTGAATGCTGCTGCTAGATCCGCCCTAATGCTTTCATAGCCGTTGATACTACTCATCAGGGGTTTCGTATAATATCCCTGTGTCTCGTAATTTAATGATGCCTTTTAATTTCATTTTTCACAAGTTCAGGTAGTTTCTGAAAGTCATCATGTATGGGCCCCTCTGGTCCCCTTTACAGTCCTGGTAGGTGTGGTCCTTGTACCGGACTAGTAAAAAGTGTTATTAAAAACAATTGAGATTTGAACAGTTTAAATCTTGCTTGTTTGACAATATTGACACGATTAATTCCATGACGATCATTAGATCTGAAAATCATAATGTGTTTTCATATATGAACTTTAAACAAAGGATTGAGGGCCTTTGACAAAAAACGCTTTTGGGTATCATCGGTCAATAGTTATTCCTATGGACATTATAAAATAAGGAAAATAACTTTCAGACTTAATTTCATTATTCATTATCACCCTCTCCCCTTTTCCCACTTTTATAATTTTGTCACACACACACCCTTATTTTACACGTTTCACATCAATAATATTTAAATGTCTCAAATGTTTCCATGTCATTAAAATCAACCACCGTGCGGGAACCGGGTGTGAAAAGAATAGTCCCGCAGCCGCCCGTAAAGCTTGTCGTAAGTAGCGACTAAACGGGTCAACATTTTTGCCGTGTGTTGCGACCTGTGTCGGGGGAGGACGGGATCCTGGTCCACGTATGCTTTGGATAGTGAAAACTAATATTCAAAACAATTAAGACAGTTTAAATCTTGCTTGTTTGACAATATTGACATAATTAATTCCATGACGATCAACAGATCTAAAAATCATAATGTGTTTTCATATTTGAACTTAAAAAAAAAGGATTGCTCCTCTTTGACAAAAACGCTTTTGGATATCATGTGTAAATAAATATCCCTATGGACATTGTAAAATACAAAAAAATAACTAACGGACTTTTTTTCATTATTATGCCACTTTTTTATTTTGTCACACACACACACACACACACACACACACCCTTATTATACATGTATCACATCAATAATATGAAAATGTCTCAAATGTTTCCATTTCATTAAAATCAAAGATGAAGTGATCACTTTCTTCTATATTTTTGTCTGTTAATGGAATCAAACACCTTTTTCGGAGCTTGCTCACACTCTCCAATCTCGTCATCATGTGGTCTTTTTCTTTGTGGTCTTGAAGGGTTATTGGTTCTACCACCGGCATGTAGACATCGTGAATGACGGAATCAGGAACGAAAGAACTAGCATGCATGGCATATGGCATAGTGTTTGTGGGATAGGGACACTTGCACTTCTATATGCACTTCTACTTGTTCTTTCAAACTGTTATAGAAAAATGAAAAAAAAAAGTATAAAAAATTACGTTTTTAATTTAAAAATATGAAAAAAACCTGTATTTTTGAGTAATAGACAAAAGGAAAAAAAAACTTTTTTGTTTATCAAAAGTGATGAAACTTGCGCTTTTGTTAAAGAAAGAAATAAAAATTAACGTTTTTAATTTAAAAATTTAAAGTGATTAAACTTGCGTTTTTTATCAGATAAATATATAGAAAAAACACGTTTCTGTTTTACACACACACACATCGTGATCCACAATGGATTTAATATTATTCACTCATCTCCTCGATTGTAAACCACATAAACACCGTTCCCTTTTGTTTATTGTCATAGAGATAACCTCTTACTCCATCGTTGCAATGCAAAATGACTAACGCCTTTTTGTCACCTTAATTCTTGCTATACTCTAATTTTCCATATTTATTAATTTTTGGTGTCAAATTTTCCATTTTAAATTTTGGATAAAACGTGTAGGAGAAAGGTTGACTTGGAATAATAACGTTTAAAGCTTGTGTTAAACCTTTATCAACAACATGTTTCATATTTTGTTGATTCTTTCCGTGTATATTAAAGTTGTCTTAATTGACTCAATTTGAGTCGCATCAACTGTTCCAAAGAGAAAGTTTAGGGCTTTACCTACTAAAGGGATCAGTGACCGTTTTTGTCTTTTAATTGACTGAAATTCTTTAAAATCTTTCCATAAAATCTCTTCATTTGTTCTAAATTCTATAATTCATTGAATAGAGTTGATATGAAGGAACGAAGCCGATGTTTGGACTCGTTTTGCATGAATTTTGTATGTTCGATATATTCACTCACAATCTTAGAATTGAATGTTTTAAACTTTGATTGAGTTTATTAAGTAAGTCATTATAAGGATTTATGTCAATCGTAAATGCGACTAGCCAATCTGAACCTGCAGTTGAAATTTCATTACCTTTTTCAAAAACTACATTATCCCTAATTAAAGTGGAGGAAATAGGCAACCCGAGTAGAGAAATTAGGAACACGACTTAGTACATTATTACACCTGAAACGAAAAAGGTAGGGATAATCCTACTTGTCTCCTATTTTTATTTATCTCTTTCCAAAGTATTCTGAAAGTAGGTTCCATACTCAATTCTAAGAAGGAATGTTGAGGTATTTTCAATAGGTGAGGGTTCAGTGTCCTGATCGAACTAGGTTTAAAAGGTAATATTTTATTTTTAAGTTTCTCTTTTATTTGTTTTATAGCTTTCACAATTTCTGGTTTAGTACTCAGGACTCTTAAGTGTCGCCTTATATTGTCTAGTGCCAGGTCGGGCATTGTTGTTAGACGCCATTGCTTTAAAGTTAAGGATATTTCGGTGTCTTGGATAGGGATTACGGGGAATCGTTTTGCAAATCTTCCTATAACAATTATCCACAATTTTCTTTTTTGTATTAAAGAATCATACAGGGTCTGGGCTTCAAAGCGTCTTGTTAAATCATATTCACAATGTAACGTATGTTGAACTTTTATCAAAAAAAAATCTTCGTTTCCTTCAAAAGGTTTATTTTTGTCCTTACTATGTGACTAGGGACCCCAAAAAATGATCCGGGTACGGGGTAACGAAGAGAATACGGTCGTTGTGGCTTCTTTACAATGACTCCATTTAAGATGGTGGTCATACTGAAAATGTAAGAGGACATTATCTTGTATTAATTGTTTTAGACACATGCAGCAACTATAAGTTATTATTGTTGTCATTATTTCCTTTGGTTATCACCATTGATACATCACCATACATGTTTAGAGGGCCAATGACTATGGGTTTATTTGAATTTAACCTTGCAACCCAGTCAGCACTAACTTCTTTTATCTTTTTTTCGTTGACCGGGAATCTAAAAAAAATCAGTAGTTATATCCCTGGGTCCCGTGCGGTGCCCGGGTGGCGAATAGGCCCGCAGCAGAGCCTAGCTTGTCGTAAGAGGCGACTAAGGGTCTTGGGATTCTGACGTCGGGTCAGTGCTCAGCCCACAGAGCGACCAAGTGTGTACCCTAGGTGGCTGAATAGGGTAGCCCTCGTCCGCGGGGGTTGTCAGGTCTATAATACGGAAACTCTGACCGCCGGCCATAGTGGGCCAACGTGTGTGGAGAGTGCCACGCTTCATGCACGTAAAAGACCCCTTTGTGGACCGCCCAGTAGTGCACCACATAGGCTAAATTTTCCGCCCCTACCCACCTCTCCCCTTTTTCCTGTGGTTCTTCAAAATTTACCGGTCCTTTGTTTCGCACCCCATCTCCATATTTCATTTATCATCATCATTTCATGTTCATTTTATCATCCTTTTCATGTTCATCGCCTGTAAATAACCTATAAAGCGTTGCACGGGCGTAAAACACAAACTCACTCACTCACTCACTCACTATATCCCTGGCTCAAAGGTCATCTTCGGGAACTTCTGGTAGCATTTCCCACTCCATTAACAGGTAAGACAGGTTTTCAAGGGGTTCATATTCACTCAATTTCATCTTACAGTAGAAATTACTCCCCTTAGAATTTGTTGAATAGAGTACACGAAGAGACAACTGTGCATGTAAGAAAAATACATATTCTCCAGTTCCCCCTTAAAATATTTTAACGGTGATTGGGTTAACGACGACTATATCTCGGGGCATAGCAAGAGCCAAAGCCTCAACGTCGCAAATATAATTGAAACATTCGCTTATGTTTCTTATTTGTCGATGGCAACGTTCTATTCGGTCTCCTTCCGCCCCCGCTATCCGGATCCACTTAATCAGGACCTCCCAGATCGTATAGTAGTTCCTTAACCTGTGAAAAAGTTTTGCCAACTTTGTTTCTTCCCCCCTTATTACCCCGGGTAGGAAGGGATCCGTAACATATAGAGAGGAGGCCTCTATGTATTCTTCACTGGTCATGTTGTCTCCCTTTAAAGTCTGTATATCTTTTTTCCTAGTTGTCGTAACAAGGTTCGTTGTAGAGTTTAACTGTACGGATTCTGGTCACGGAACCAAATCAGACCATGTAACCCTGTGCTCGGCGTGACCGCTGGTTTTCGAATAGTGGCTTGTACTTCGTAGTAAAGAGTTAATGAGAAAATACGCTAGCCGATTCAATCAAGTATTAAGTCCAAGCCGAAAACCGAACTACTAATGCAAAAGAATTCCAAAAACCAAAGGAAAAGAACAAAGACCGAGAGAGAGAATTTATCGAAAAGTGCCAACTTAAATAGTATCGTTCCCTGTAATAAACCAAACCTAAATTATATTGTCAGCAATTTCTTATCTATATGGTAATTATTTGAGGCGAGAGTGAATGGACTAACATCATAAAATTTACACCAAAAAAAAAACAAACAAACAATTATATAGGACCATCTCTATCAGTGTAGTCACTTATCAATTCTTGATCATACTGTCATATATAAATAAATATGTTTAAACAAATAAAATGTAAAGACAAATAAACTTAATATTTACATTATTTATAGAAGCATTCATTTGTATAGATATACTACATAAAAATATTTTGTTCGCAATTTGTTATATTTGTAACGTCATACTGGCTTCTTTGTGAAACATGGAGGGTCCGAGTGTTTTCATTTAATTTGTTAGTTCCTTGTGTGTTTAAGTTTCAGTTCTTCATGTTATATGTTGATTTTGAGTGTTTTCCTGTATTTATAAATAAGCACGATTTGTTTTGAAAGAAAAAATACACATAACTTACCCTCGGTCCATTGTTTGCTTCGAACTACTACTGATAGTAATAGTGGTGGCCTTGAAATTTTGATCCACGGTTATGTTTTCTTCTTGAAGCTGTACTTATATCAAATTCGACTGCCGGGCCCTTTTATATTAAAAAACAAAACACTATCAATCAAAATTATTTAGACATTATTATATTTGTTTTATTAATTGAACATGACATAGTCGCCATAAACAACATTTACTTTGTTTATTTTGTTGAAAGCTTCATTTTTTCTCTCTATTTATTACATTTATTTATTTTTGTACTTGGTATCATATATCCTAAACTTTTTTGTCCCCCGCCGCAACGCGGAGCGGGGACTTAGAAATGCCGGTGTCCGTCCGTCCATCCGTCCGTCCGTGCGTCCGTCACACTTTTTTTCGTAACACTTTTCTCAGTAACTACTAATCCTAAGGTTCTGAAATTTTGTATGCAGACTCCTATAGGGGTCCCCTAAGGTGTAAGTGATTTTCAGGTCAGTCTGACATCTACTTCCTGTTTAACGACTTAGTCATTTCTTCTCCCATAGGAGTAGTATGGTATTTGGGCGAGTCTAGGCCACCCCTGTTTTTTTTTCCCATAACCCCAGTATACCCCCCCCCCTCACGGCTATAACCCCCCTGCAAAAAAGTTGGGAGGAGACAGAAAATAAAACGGGGGATAAGAAAGATGAAAAAAAAAATTGAGAGGTACTGAAAGAGGTACTGAAAAAAAGAGGTACTGAAAAAAAAGAGGTACTGCAAAAAAAAAGAGGTACTTGAAAAAAAAAGAGGTACTGGAAAAAAAGAGGTACTGAAAAAAAGAGGTACTGAAAAAAAAGAGGTACTGAATGGGTGCTGAATAGAGAAAAAAAGTCCCGAATTCCAACATGAAAACATTTTGAAGAGGTCAGATGTTCGCAAAAAAAAAAAGAAACCTTGGGACACCCCAGATTGCAAAGTAGAACGGGAAATTTAAAAAAACTTAAAACTTAGTTATCTGTAATTCTTGTTCGTAAAAACTTCCTTTAATTCCTTCACCTTTCAAATCGTTTATTCTATAGGTAACAGGATTTATATTTAAAACTTTTTCAATCACAAATATTTCTCTAGTCCAACGAGTGGTGTAACCCTTTTCAAATTTACCTTTCTTTTTAGATATTCTTACCCACTTTGAATTTTGTTTTTTTTATTTTTTCTTCCTTTTCCGGATATAAATTTTGACGTACCGTTAATTCATTTTCTAATTTACTTGTCGCAACAGGTGTCATTTTAATTGAAGAATGTACCGTATTATGATAATTTTTAACCAATTTATCCAATATATCGTAATATTTTAAAGTGTCATTACCAGTAAAGTATTTATACATATATAGTTTCATTGTTCCTATCCAGCGTTCCACCACGCTAGATTTTTCTTCATTCTCAATTGAATATAACTTTATGTTATTATCTTTTAATAATTCTTTTACTTGTCGATTATAAAATTCTGATCCTTTATCCGACCAAATATACATTGGTTTTCTTTCTTTGATTAATGTTTTAAAAGCTTTGCTGACCGTTGCTCCTGTTTTGTTTTTCAAGGGGATTAACCAACCATATTTGCTAAAAACATCTATCACTGCTAATCAATATCTATAGTATTTATTTTGTTTTGAATATGGTTGCATATCAATCAAATCAACTGCCCATGTTTGGTCTATTGAATGAACATAAACACGTCTTTTGGGAAACGATCTTACAACTCTATGATGTAATTCATCCGCTAATTTATTTGTAAGATTTTTTTTGACATTTTTTAAGCAACTAAAAAAATTTTCTTTAAAAATGATGGAAGTAAAAATCTGCACAAGGTGTAAAGAATGTAAATCATTTTGTGAATATCATAAAGATGGAAGAATGCGTCTTGGCGTTAAATCCGCTTGTAAAGAATGTGAAAAACCAGCAAAAATTAGATATTATCAAGAAAATAAAGAAAAATATAAAAAAGCTTATCAAGAGTTTATGATTAGAAATCCTAATTATCAACATGAATATTACTTAAAAAATAAAATAGATACCTAATTAAATTGTTTTTATTAAAAAACGATCCCATAAAAATCATTCAAAGATCTTATAACTGAAACCACCATTGATGATATAGAAGAAACTGATATAACTAAATACATAAAATCACTAAAAGATAAAATACTTATTAATCAATCAATCTTCTAAAAATAAAAATAACGAGTGAATTTACAACTCCCATGGCATTTGATATTATAGAGAGTCATTACTCTCATCCCGTTGAAGTTGTCCTAACGCAAAACAATTTATCTACATTTTATGAAAATTTAATAGATAAATTTGAAGCTTGGATAGATGAATTTCAAGAAAGAGGATCTGGTTTTGTTTTCGATGGTATTAAAAGTGTAACAGTAAAACAATATAAATATGAACATCAAAGAGCCTCGTCTTATATTCCCCTCCAATTTAAATCAACTAATATTATCAACGTTCAAAATAAAAACGATAATAAGTGTTTTCTTTGGTCAATATTAGCAAGTTTATTTCCAGCTAATGAAAATAAACAAAGAGTAACTAAATATAAAGAATATGAAAACGAAATTAACATGAAAGGAATTGAATATCCTGTTTCTATAAAAGATATCTCAAAAGTCATATCTTAAAAAATCAAACAAATAAACAATCTTTGTATCCTGTTCGTATTTCAAACGTGGAAAGCCAAAACGTAATTGATCTCTTATATATTGAAAGTGATGAAAACACTCACTTTTGTTTAATTAAAAATTTAGATAGTTTTATGTGTGATAAAAACAAACATAAATCCTTTACATGTAGAAATTGTTTACAAGGATTTCGAAGGGAAGAAACGTTAAAAAAACATAAAAACTTATGTTATGATAATGAACATTGTAAAACCATTATGCCTAAATTAGGACAAAACATTCTCGAATTCAAAAATCATCATTTTAAAAATAGATTACCATTTGTATTATATTGTGATTTTGAAGCAAATAATATTCCAATTCAATCATGCGGTCCTGATCCTAATAAATCATATATTAAACAAATAAGCAATCAAGAAGTAAACAGTTATGGTATATATGTTCATTCCGATTACCCAGAAATATTTAAATCACAATACTTTTCTTATGTTGGTGATGATGCAGTGGAAAAATATGTGAAAAAAGTAATGAAAATATTCAAAAAAATAACCCATAATATGTATGAAAATGAAAAGAAAGAACCAATATTAAATGAAAAGGAAGAAGAAGAATTCCAAAATACAACAAATTGTTACATATGTGGAAATAAATTTCGAGAAAATAATAAAATCAGAAAACATGATCATTTATCAGGTAAATATAGAGGAGCATCGTGTCAATCGTGTAATACAAAAGAAGGTAAAGCAACAAAATTTATACCTGTGTTCTTTCATAATGGATCAAATTACGATTTCCACTTTTTAATTGAAGAATTAATGAAGAATGAAGATGATTATAATAAAGTAAAACTTCTTTCTAAAAGCTCAGAAAATTCTATTTCTATAGATTATGGATCACATTATAAAAAATTAAGATTCCTAGATTCATACAGATTTATGCAGAAAGGTTTATCTGATATTGCAAAATCATTGGATGAATTTCCAATTTTGGAAAAAGAGTTTCATGGAGATATAGAACTTTTAAAACAAAAAAGGAATCTATCCATATGAATATATTGATTCTTATGAAAAATTAAAAGAAAAAAAAATACCAGATTTGGAAAAAGTAAAAATAGTAAATGAAAATAAATCTCTTTATAATATGGATAGAAATCATCCCATGTATAAATTTTGTTTAAAATGGTATAATTTTAAAAGGGTGTCCAAATGGTATAGTAATTTAAATGGAAAAGATATTACAAAAGAAGAGTATGAACATGCACAAAAAGTTTGGGAACATTATAATTGTAAATCTTTAGAAGACTATACAATTTATCAAAAGAAGAGTATGAACATGCACAAAAAGTTTGGGAACATTATAATTGTAAAACTTTAGAAGACTATACAATTTATATCTTAAAACGGATGTTCTTATCTTGGCTGATGCTTTTGAAAAATTTAGAAAATTCTTTTTAATGAATCATGAAATTGATCCATGCTATTGTTTTTCTGCTCCAGGTTTGACATGGCAATGTGGATTAAAATATACAGGGTTGAAATTGGAATTGTTAACCGATGTTGATATGTTGCAAATGTTTGAGAAAGGAATAAGAGGAGGATTTTCCGATGTTTTAGGTCCAACATATGTGAAAGCTTATAATAAATATACTTCAAATTATGATGAAGATTTTAGAATAATAGATGAAAATGAAAAAAAAAATGTTTTAAAAAGATTAAAAGAGGGAAAAAGCTTAAATAATTTTTTTGAAAGTAATTATTTACTGTATCTGGATGCTAATAATTTATACGGTTGGGCAATGTCTCAAAAGTTACCAACCGAAGATTTTAAATGAGAAAAAGATCCAAATTACTATAAAAAAAATTCCAGAAGGAAGAGGATGTCTAATCAAATGTGGTTTAAAATATACAAAAATCAGAGTTTGAAAAAGATCTTTGGAAACTGATGAACAACAGTTTTTACGGTAAAACGCTAGAAAATATTAGAGGAAGAAGTGAAATAAAAATATTAACGGATGAGAAAATACCAAATTAGAACAAGCCAAAGACGACAATGACGAATTCCAAATAAAAAGAATAAGTAGTAGAATTAGAGATTTGGAATATGAGAGAAGCTCAAGACTAGAAGTAATTAATATCAATAAAGAAAAATTACGTAGTCAGGTAAATAGATTCAAAGAGACAATACGTAAAGTATTAAACGAAGACCAAACATTAGGCGAAAGAATAAGGACTTTATTTAGAGAACAAGGCATCACCCTGGTTAGTATCTTAACCGCTTTTGGGATGATTATCGGCGTTATTGTCGAAACATTTACTGGTGGATCTACTTCCTCTTCACCTCCTCCCCCAACGCCATCGGAAGGCGGTGTACAAGACTGGATAAAGAAACAATAAAAAAATCTTGGAAAACTATTATCTTTTCTTGCAGGAAAATTAGGAGCTGCATTACCAGGTATTATAGGTTCAATCGTATCTTGGTTATTGTCCACAACAAAAGACGTAGTAAATTGGTTTGCAAATAACTTATGGGCTTTGCTTGTTTTGGTTGTTGGTTTATTATATGCTGCCGCTAGGGAATATTTAAGAAAATAAATTTAGCGCTGTAATTCCCAATACAATACTTCCAAATATTATTGCCTTTTTATGATCTTCGTGATCGTCATGTATTTGAACTTGTTTTATTGTTATTGGTTCCGGTATTTTTGGTTCTGACTTTTTTGGGTTGGAATCAACAGGATCAAGGCCTGTAGAATCAAAATTTTTATTATTCAAATCGTCGTTCAAGCCGAGCGTTTGGTTTTCTGTTGCAATTACAATTTTATTATTAAAACCAACAATAGTACCAATTTGTTAAACCATATCGCTGGGAGACGTGTATAAACCAAGTCCATAAGCGTAATCAACTTTACTTCTTGCATATTTTAAAACATTTTGATAATTTGATATCTGAGTGGGCAAATCGATAGGACTGTTAATAACATCATTCATTTTTTCATGTGTGTATTTTGTACGTATTTTTTCTTTCATTTCATTGTATTTTTCCAATTCGTTTAATACCGATTTAAACTCATTCTCACTTATTTGTCCATCGGTAAGTGATTTGGATATTAGATCTTTTATGCTATTTAACTTACATTCTGCCATTGTTTTAAATTCATTATGTTTTTTTAATTTTGATGTTAACTTTCTTCTGACAAATTTAACCAATCCTCCTACACTCCCGCATACAATAGCCGCAATTTGTAATGGAAGTAAGAAAGGAAAAGCTATTCCAACACCGGCTAAACCAACAGATGCAGTTATTAGACTTGTTTCGACACCATCGGTGGCATTAACTCCTCGTTTATATTTTTTTGTATAGTGATTTGCGTTTATCTCTCTCATTTATAAGTGTTTATTCTATTTCTGTTATTTTTTGTAGTCTGTAATTTTGTCCATCTTCTATTGGTAGTTCGGGGTATAATTCTGGAGCTGTAGGTTGCTTCATTTTTAAAGTGCAATTTTGAGATTTTTATTTCTCTGTCAGTTTCCCTTTTTTAGGCTATTTGGGTTTTTAGAAAACTACCCCGGTTATGCATAACCGTTTATAATGACGGAATATATACAATGATGTCCCTGCCACTGATCATGTATGATCACTTTTATGGAATAAGAAAATCTTAAACAGATATACTTTATTTAAAAATCTTTTTTTTTTTCAATGTACACTTCAATAACTATTCTAACACTAAAAAAATCAGGAGAAAAGATACCTATTGTTCGGCGGACTTGTATGTCCGCTATATAATACACCTACAAAATTTACTCGTGTGCGTAAACAGTTCAATAAATATTCCTTTTGTTTGGCGGACTTGCATGTCCGCTATATAATACACCTAACACTATGCAATTACAGTCTAATCATTATTCTTTTTGTATGGCCGTTGAACAATAACTGTCTTATTGTGATTGTGACATTTGGTTGGAAACCGGCAGTGGCTGACTCCAGTATGTAGCGTAGATTGGATTTGTCAGCATTTCTTCAATATTTTCCAATTTCCCCGCGGTGAAATAGGAAACAGGCAATCCAACCGATCCAAAATAGGGATAACGCTCCAAAGTATTTGAAAGAGACCGCAACCTTCTAGCATGTCTCTCAGAATAGTCTATGTTTATCTTTAGCCAGGTACCCCATGATTCTTTGATCGAATTGTTATGATATTGTTCCTCGTGCCAGGCTTTGACTCTTTCCAAAAAAGCACCGAACTTTATATAAAATAAAAGCATTTGTGCCTCACATCTTTTTACGTGTCTAGCCGCACGTTGTAATATGCACAACAGTTGGTCCCCTGATAATTCCCCCTCTATATTCCACATGTCGTGAGCGATGAATTGTTTATTTATTTCGCAACTATCCACTAACTTCGAACGTAGATAATCGTGCAGCTCCTGTGGATTAAAAGTTTTCCTCTTTCTCGTTGACACGAAAATCGAATCTAATTTTGACCTTGGTCGCTTTGGTAGAGATGGTTTGAACATTTGATGCCCACTTTCTTTTATTTACTTAAGCGCTAATGTCATTTGTTCGTGATAATTCATATGCTCAGTAATAACGGCGGATTGCTCCCTTGACCACATTGTTGCACTTGAAGGTAAAATTAAGGTGTCCGTATTCCGTGAATAATCTAATAGGTTTTGGTGCGCCGCTTGAGATTCGCGTATTTCTTTTTCAAGATCCAAACTAGAACAACTTTCTTGTGACATTAATTAAAACAAGCCTTCTCTCCACCACTATCAATAAACGTCTGCTATATGTTTACGTGTGATGACAACGTTATCCAAGCAACATGCAAACACTCTCTTGACAACCACTCCCGTGCGGGAACCGGGTGTGAAAAGAATAGTCCCGCAGCCCCCCGTAAAGCTTGTCGTAAGAAGCGACTAAACGGGTCAACATGTTTGCCGTGTGTTGCGACCTGTGTCGGGGGAGGACGGGATCCTGGTCCACGTATGTGGGCTTTGGCCCTTACTTCTCCTAGACAGGCGGTCAGATTCGGCTCGGTCTGATCAATCGGCTGGTCACGCCAAGCCCTGTAAAGCACCTTCTCGTTTATCTCAAACTCTCATTCCGTAATATTAGAATTTATAACTTGATGTCAGTTATGCTTTACAGAAGGCGGTGGCTCATGGGTCAATCGTGTGGATGTTATTCTGGAGAGTTGTATCGCCGGGTAACCCCCGGCACAATGCTTGTCTCCCTAAAGGAATACTCTGTGCGAGTATGCTGTCCTTGTAACCCTGGTGCTTTCAACAGGAGAGCCGTTGTATAACAGCATCGCCCTTGTTGGCGCTCCATGGCGGGCGGGGAGCAAGGCAGTGAAACTCTCTTCTCTCATCATGGCTTCCCCAAAAAAACAAGCAACAAGTTCTAGTGAAAAGTATAAACGAAATATTTCATGTAGTGATAGTGATGATCAGGATGCACCAGCTTCTTCAAAACGTCAAAACACAACAAATGATAGTTGGCCAAAGTTTATTGTACTTTCAAGCAAAGATGCCACTCGTCCTTTGACAAAGGTTTCGCCCTTTGTCATTGCGAAAACAATTAAGGGTGTTACCGGAGGTGATGTTCCCAAGGTTACGAAACTCCGATCCGGTAACCTCCTAGTAGAGTGTGCCAAACAACAACAAGCAAAAAACATTTTGACAATTTTATCCATTTTAGAGGTACCAGTTTCCGCTGAAGCTCATCGATCATTGAATCGTTCGCAGGGTATCATTCGAGATAGAGACCGAAACCTTGCTGATTTATCAGAGCAAGAAATATGCTCTGAACTTTCATCACAAGGTGTCTCACACGTTAAAAGGTTTACAAAAAAGGAAGACAACAAAATTATTAAATTAAATACATACCTTATTACATTTAATTCCGCAGCTCCACCAAGTCACATTAATCTGGGTCTTTACAGAGTGTCCGTAGACATATTTATTCCCAATCCTCTCCGTTGTTTTAAATGCCAACGTTTTGGCCACGGGAAGGCCACCTGCAACGGGAAGGAAAAATGTGTAAAGTGCGCTGAGGAAGGCCACTCGGATTTCAACTGTATGAAAAATCCAAAATGTGTTAACTGCAGTGGTGATCATTTTTCGTCTTCAAAACAATGTCCAACTCTTCTACGTGAAAAAGAAATCCAAAAACTTAAAGCAGAAAAGAACATAACATACCAAGAAACTCGTCGTCAAGTCTCTGTCTCGAGTGATACAGCACCATCCATGTCTTACGCGGAGGCTGGTAAACCCTCTAGGACATATGGTTGGCAAACCATGTACACTTGGCCTGAGGGTGAAATTAAGCCCCGTACTTGCAACACCAATGGATGGATGTTTGGTGCTGACTGTTTCGTGGATGATATCCCAAAAAGCAATATCAAATACGCGAGGCCTTGGAAGGAATTGTGTGATAATCATCCCCCACCACGTAAGTCAACAGCAGGTCCGAATAATGATTCAATGGTCGATGAGGATTTGTTTATAATTCCACGAAAATCGTCTTGGACTGGATTTGGAGCTCCAACCAAAGCTTCTAATCCTCAACCCCCATCAATTTCTCTTTCTTCCAAACAGAGTCAATCGTCTTCCTCAAGGTCGTCATCTGCTGCTCAACCTGGAAATAGACAGCAGCGACCCTCACAGCCAGGAAGACGCCAGAGTTCATCGCAGCAGACGTCACCGCTTAAAATGCGTAGATCAAAGAAGGCCGAACAAGATGCAATTCATATGCATAATCGTTTCGGCTCTCTTGGTGACGACATGGAGTCTGATATGGATCTATCGGAAACACCCGTCGACCGTTCACAGAGCCATTCTCCACAGAGGAGACGTAGGCGATCACTCGGTAGACTTTCTGATCCCATACAGACTCCAAAATGAGTACCATCATTCAATTAAGGCCAACTTTCTTGAATTACAACTCTTAGTGCAGTCTTTTAACCCAACTGTCTTTTGTGCAAAAAACATGAATACCATGGAAAGGCAATTACAGCTGTGCCTTAAACGGATTGAAAAATGGGCCTCTGAAAATGGTTTCAAATTTTCAGAGAGTAAAACTGTTGCTATGCATTTTTGTAAGAAACGGAAACTTCATCCTGATCCAGATCTCTTTTTGTATAACAAAAAAATAAAGATAGTTGAAGAAGCAAAATTTCTTGGCGTTCTTTTTGATAGAAAACTCTCCTTTCTACCCCATATCAAAATGTTAAAATCAAGATGCCTAAAGGCTCTTGATGTTTAAAAGTTGGTTCCAGTACAGACTGGGGAGCTGATAAATCAGTTCTTTTAAATTTGTATAGGTCTATTGTTAGATCGAAATTGGATTATGGTTCAATAATTTATGGGTCTGCGAAAAAATCTTATTTACAAATTTTAGACGCTGTTCATCATCAGGGATTGCGACTCTGCCTCGGTGCATACAGGACCTCTCCCATTGAGAGCCTGTATGCAGAGGCAAATGAGCCATCCCTGAAGCATCGCAGAATTAAACTCGGTTTGCAATATGCCACCAAATTAAAAGCCTTTCCTAGCAACCCTGCCCACGGTTGTGTTTTCAATCCACCTCTCAGGAATATGTATGAAAAACATGAAAACAAAACTCCTCCTTTTGGTATTCGTATCGAACCATACCTGACTAATCTGAAGATTGATTTAGAAACTATAAAACCTGTCAAGCCTTTGAAAGTTCCACCCTGGGAACTTTTAAAGCCCAAATTTATTTTTGATCTCCGTAAACATAAAAAATCTGAAACCAATCATCTACTCATTCAACAAGATTATTCCGAAATTAAATCTAGCTATATATATATAGATATCCTGGATTTCTAACAGTTTATACAGATGGCTCTAAAGATGGTGATAGCGTTGCTGCTGCTGCTGTCTCAGGGAATAGCACGTCAACACAACGCCTCCCGTCTACTGCTTCCATTTTTACAGCTGAAGTAAGAGCCATCATTTTAGCCCTCAAGCTAATTGATGCTTCTGAGCACTCTCAATTCTTTATCTGTTCCGATTCTCTCTCTTGTCATCTGGCAATTGAGAATTGTAAATTGAAAAACCCATTAATTTCTAAAATTGTATATATGGTTCATCAATTGATAAGAGGTGGCGTGGAATTGATTTTCCTATGAGTACCCAGTCATACTGGTATTCATGGGAATTCAGTTGTGGACAGGGTTGCGAAGGAAGCCCTTCGTAAACCCGTGTCCAACTGTTTTATTCCTTATTCGGATTGTAGAAATACTATCCGAATATATGTTCAGACTTTATGGGATGAGGTTTGGGCTGCCGCTGAGCACAACAAACTTCATGAGCTAAGACCACAGCTCGGGGAGAGTCATGTTCCATTTAGATGCCGTCGAGACCAAGTAGTTATCACTAGATGCCGTATAGGTCATTCTAGAGTCACTCATGGCTACTTGATGACACAAGAGAAGGAAGTGCCGATGTGCATCCCTTGTGACTCGCGGTATTCTTTGAGGCATGTTCTCCTTGACTGTGTTGATCTTGCTCCTATTCGTATGAAGTATTTCAACTGTGCATCCATGCACGATTTGTTCAGCGGCATCCCAGCCGATGTCATTTTATCATTTTTAAAAGAAATTGGTCAGTACTCAAAATTATAATTCTTAAAATAAAATCACCATTTGTAAATTATTTTGTTGCTATTATGATTAATCTTTAGCTCGTTATTGTCAAGTTCTTATTTGCTATCGCTGTACATGGTTTTATTTTTTAGTGTGTTAATTTTAAATGATTATTTTATCTATTTATTTCTAGTCATTCTGTTTATTTTATCTACGGTCTTTTGACTTTGTTTTATATTAACTTGTTATTTAAATAATAATTTCAACTTGTTTATGTCCCGATGATGGCTGCAATATCGCCGACGGGACAATAAACAACTAACAATCAATCAATCAATCTTGACAACCATGTAAATATTTTCCAATGATCTATTTGGTGTATTCAAAAGCTTTGTTGCATTGAAAAGAGCTTTAAATAATAAATATACTTACAAAAATCAATGCGGGAATTTAACACGAATATATTGACATCTAAAGAGATCGATTTAACTATTTAATTTAAATTCTTCTATGTATCTGGTATTGCTGATTAATCAATTTTGGATGCCCAAAGGCGTCTTTTTTCGGCGAACATCTGACCTCTTCAAAATGTTTTCATTTTGGAATTCGGGACTTTTTTTTTCTATTCAGCACCCATTCAGTACCTCTTTTTTTTTCAGTACCTCTTTTTTCAGTACCTCTTTTTTTCCAGTACCTCTTTTTTTTTTCAAGTACCTCTTTTTTTTTGCAGTACCACTTTTTTTCAGTACCTCTTTTTTTCAGTACCTCTTTCAGTACCTCTCAATTTTTTTTCATCTTTCTTATCCCCCATTTTATTTTCTGTCTCCTCCCAACTTTTTTGCAGGGGGGTTATAGCCGTGAGGGGGGGTATACTGGGGTTATGGAAAAAAAACAAAAAAAACAGGGGTGGCCTAGACTCGCCCAAATACTATACTACTTATAGGCTCAATGGTAAATTTTTCGTAACACTTTTCTCAATAACTACTCATCTTAGGGTTCTGAAATTTTGTATGCAGACTCCTATAGGGGTCCCCTAAGGTATAAGAGATTTTCAGGTCAGTCTGACAGCTACTTCCTGTTTAACGACTTAGTCATTTTTTCTCCCATAGGCTCAATGGTAAATTTTTCATAACACTTTTCTTAGAAACTACTGGTACTAATCATAGGATTCTGAAATTCCTATAGTGGTAAGTGATTTTCAGATTTGTTCCTTCTTATTGAAGTTGCCATTTTTTCTCCCATTTGGTCAATGTTGTAATGCTGAGAGGGGACATAGAAATGCCAGTGTCTGTCCGTCAGTCAGTCGTTGGGAATTGTTTGACAGAATACCACCTAATATTGGAAACAGACATCTTATTTTATTTTGTAAGTATAACTTTTAGAATAATTCTCATTCTGCATATATATCATACACACACACACATATATATAAATATATATATATTTAAGAAATAATTTACGGGAGAGTAAGTATATGGGGATTATACATGTATGTAACTAGATGGCACTATTCAAGTCATGTGTAATATAGCTCAGAAATATAAATGGTGAAAAATATTATGAATGTCACAGAAATAATATGAAAAATTTGGGAAAATATTGATTCTCTCATATTCTGAATTACACATGGCTTGAACAAGAATTTTATATTGATTTTATTGATGAATAATGCTAATTTCTTGAACAAATACTCCTTTTGAGTTATTACTCTATATTATATATATTTAAGGAATGCCCGTCATAAATATTTTGTTTATTTGGGTAAAACAGTAATTTTTGCGTAGCACATTGTATCATTCTCGTAGCGTATTATGCATTATGTGCAAAGCAAAAATTACTGTTATACCCAAATAAACAAAATATTTATTACAGTGATTTCTTATAAATTAATTTTAAAAAAAACATAATGCTTATGCTGCGTTCACACATACGTCGGAACAAATTAACACAGACTATTTTGTGCGCATTGATTTATCAAGACGTAAATCGGTTTGTGATGTCATTTTTTCTGTTATTGGAAAATAAAATTAATTGTTTTGACCGATCAGATTGCTACATTTTCCCCAAATTAATTTATATATATATATATATAACTGATTGAACTTGACAAATTTGATATCTTCATGAAAATTAATCAAATATGAAATTCTTGGCATGGTCCGCTCCCCACAGTAGTGCCGGACTTTCTGCATTCAACATAATAAAAATACTGTAAACATTTGAATAAATGTATTAAAAATATAATATTTAAATGTAAACCTGCATACCAGGGTTGATGTTTCCTGTGATTATTCATGTTTGATAAAAATTTGGCTGACTTTCAATGTTTACAGTATATATCATAGCCTTGGTGTTGTGTGCCTCTTAATGCTTGCTTACATTTATGATAATAATCTGCAATATTACTCACAATGTATTTTAACATGTCTTTAACACAGTGTTTGAATGCAGAATGACCAAAGGGCCATGCATTTGGCACCAGAGTGCTGGTATGGCTGCAGTAGCTGGCTTCCTCTTTGTTTTATTTGATCAAATATTTCTTGCTTCTATAATTTACAATTTTATGAAAAATCATCACTTATCGTCAAAAAAGACAAACCAGTTCAAAATCCAAATAAAAAACAATAACAACATGCAAGAATACCACCTGACAGTTCCTGACTTGGGACTGATGTATGTTAAACCAGTTTGTGGAGTCCCCCATAATTTGTAAAGTGGTATTACCAAAATTTATAATACATATAATTACGAATACAACAATTTCATTGTGACTAAACATAACAGTGACGTGCAAAACAAAAAGGTAGAGAACTCCATAAATTCTAAAAAAAGATCAGGCTGGCCAAATTGTCATGGGTTGGTGGGAATGAAAATCTATAAATTTATTAAATTTTGCTTAATTTTTATATTCTTCCCCCGGGCCCCTTCTCAAACAGTTTTAGAATGTTATATCAAACGTTTAAAAATGCCAAAGTTTTAAGACATTTATGTACTAATAAATTTTACCCAACAGGTAACAGCATAATATATACCAAGTAAAACTCCAATAACAAGAAGAGAGAATACAGATATGGCATCCTCTAGACCAGCAAGCAAAACTCCAATAACAAGAAGATAGAATACAGATATGGCATCCCCTAGTCCAGCAAAGAAGCGCCGTGAAGAATCATTAGCAGACTTAGTACATTCTGATGATGAACAACTAGATATGCATATGACTTCTTGCTTGTATCATCTCGGAAAAAAAGATGTTAATCAAGCTACATCTCTTCTTGAAAAGATAAGAAGATTGATGAAATGTAATCATGCTAAATATGGAATTCATTTGAAAGAGATCAAACTTGAGATTTCTGCACTAAAGCAAAAGGTGGATGGATTGGAGAAGCGTGAAAAGTACTAGTCAAAACAAATAGCTACCCTTCAGGGAAACATTGACAAATACCAAAGTTTATTATCTTTTGATGAAGAATTCGATCAGGATGACTCTCAGAGCTCATCACTCGTGGGACACCAAGATTCACAGGAAACTACACCCCAAGGACCTCAGGAATCACAGAGTTCCTCACAGACTTCTGACACTTTAACTCACTCCACACCTGACCAATAGTTTTTATGCTATGACATTTATAACGTTCATGATTTTGTCATTATCATATTATCATTTTTATTTATATAAGTAGTAGTCAGGAATAAAACTGCCTTTGCATTTCTTATGTGTTTGTCGTTATGATTATAAGCATTTTTTCTTGTGAGATAGGCATGAAACTTGCTAAGAAACTGTAGCATGTATATGTTTAAATGATACAATATTATAGTAGTATGTTTGTAATTTGAATATTTTAAAAAATAAAGTTTTTTTTTTTAGAATGCCTGAAGATATAGATACAGAAACACAAACCAATAGAATTGAAGTATAAAGCACATGGCCTAGGTAGTAAACTTCTTTCACAAATGGGAAAGAGTACACAGAGGTTATAGAATTTTAAAATGTCATACATCTAGTTACAAAAAGGCAAAAGTGGGGAGTGAAACAAAGAGAATAATGTGCACCCCAATATAAGAGCAAAACTTGCCGTGTTGACAGGATAGTCATCTGCTATGCTTCCATCATCCAGCATGCGACTCCAACCTCATGACCAGTATTCAATGTCCTCACCAATTATATGACAAATCTTGTTTGATCCTTTTGCCACACCCATCTTATTACTCATAAAGCCATGTTGTGCATTAAACCCATTAACACTTAAGCAGGAGTGAACTCAGGCGTTCTGAAATTTTCTCTAAGAAGTCTTCCTATAGATAGTTTTTAAAAGTACATCTATATGAAAGAAAATTAATAGGAGAAAAGAAAGGAAATGGGGATTATGTCAGAGAGACAAAATTAATGCCTGTTCTCAAATATTCTTAGAAAATTATGACACTATACAAGATAATTGTAATTAGATGAATGTTTTTTACAGTATTATTAATAATCTACTGTTGTTTTAGGTATGATAACAGAACAGTTAAGATGCCAAGGAAAAAATCTGCTGAACAAAGGAAAAAAGAAAGACGCAAGAAGGAAAAGGAAACAGTTCAAGCTTCAAAAGTTCGTGAAAGTGACACTGAAACCGATCAAGCTACAAAACTGTGTGAAAGTGACACTGAAACCGATCAAGCTACAAGAGTTTGTGAAAGTTACTCTGAAATTTCTCAAGCTACAAAACTTCCTGAAAGTAACACTGAAATTGCTCAAGCTACAAAACTTCCTGAAAGTGACACTGAAATTGCTCAAGCTACAAAATTGGGGAAAAAATCGCTGAACAAAACAAAAAAGAAAGATGCAGGAAGGAAAAGGAAAAAGCTCAAGCTGCAAAAGTTCGTGAAAGTGTCAATGAAACTGATCAAGCTACAAAACTTCGTGAAAAGGACCCTGGAACTGCTCAAGCTAGAAAAGTTTGTGAAAGTGACATCGAAAAGCAAATACATAGGAAACGCTACTTTGAAAGTATAGCAGATGATTCTGAAGGGGAAAGTGAACTGACACAAAAAACTTGTAAAAAACATCAAGTAAAAAAGAAAGAAACTGAAAGTGATGTCAAAAACCAAAATAGAAAACGTAGGAAATATACTAATTCATCAACAAATGATTCACATATAAGTTCTATATATGAAAGCAAATTGGAACAAAACAGGACACAAACTACTAGCGCAAAAAATGAAGTAATAAACAAGAGAAATCTGTCAATAAATGCTTCGCATGTAAAAGCTGCTTCTGAAACTAAACAAAAACAACTTGATCAAGTAAGTTTTGAAGCACAACTACTGAGCAAAAATAAAGTGAAAGAAGAAAGCGAAAGCCATGCTAATAAACAAAATACAGACTGTCAAAAACACATAACGAAAAGGAGTCTGTCTGTGGATAATTCATGTAAAAAAAAATTATCTCAAAATGCATCAAAGCAATTTGATAACAAAAATGCAGTGACACAAACAACTAATGAAAATCAAATAAGGAAAGAAAAGGAAAGCAATCTTGGAAAGCAAAGTACAACATTTAGGAAAACTACACCTGAAACGAATAAGTCATTGAAAAGGTATTTTGAAGATCAAACTGAAAAGCAAAATAAACGTAGAAAAGTCATGCAAGGAATTAAAGAAAAAATGAAAGAGTTTGTTCCAACTCCAAAAAATAGGCAAACCACTAATAAATTACGACAGGAAAGTGATGACAAAAATAAAGATAGTTAAGAAAACAATCAGAAAGAGCATCAAGAACATTGGACCAAATTGCAAAAGATAAGAAAACAAATAAGGCAAGAATGAATAAATCTCGTGAAGCAAGAACCCTGGATCAGATTGCTTTAGATAAAACAATAGACAAAGACAGAAAAGCTGATTCACGGGAGTCAAGAACCCTGGATCAGATTGCTTTAGATAAAACAAAAGACAAAGACAGAAAAACTGATTCACGGGAGTCAAGAACACCAGTTCAAATTGTTAAAGATAAGAAAACAAATAAGGCAAGAATGAATAAATCTCGTGAAGCAAGAACCCTGGATCAGATTTCTTTAGATAAAACAATAGACAAAGACAGAAAAGCTGAGTCACGGGAGTCAATAACCCTGGATCAGATTGCTTTAGATAAAACAAAAGACAAAGACAGAAAAACTGATTCACGGGAGTCAAGAACACCAGTTCAAATTGTTAAAGATAAGAAAACAAATAAGGCAAGAATGAAAAAATCTCGTGAAGCAAGAACCCTGGATCAGATTGCTTTAGATAAAACAATAGACAAAGACAGAAAAGCTGATTCACGGGAGTCAAGAACCCTGGATCAGATTGCTTTAGATAAAACAATAGACAAAGACAGAAAAGCTGATTCACGGGAGTCAAGAACCCTGGATCAGATTGCTTTAGACAAAACAATAGACAAAGAGAGAAAAGCTGATTCACGGGAGTCAAGAACCCTGGATCAGATTGCTTTAGATAAAACAATAGACAAAGAAAAGCTGATTCACGGGAGTCAAGAACCCTGGATCAGATTACTTTAGATAAAACAAAAGACAAAGACAGAAAAAACTGATTCACGGGAGTCAAGAACTGATGAAACATAAAACAATGATCGATTAATTGATAGAACAAGAAAGCGAAAGTCTAGAAATGTACCAGAAAATGATATTGATAAAGCTATCGAAAACTTTCGAAAGGCAATTCAGCAAGGGCCAAACTTTGAATGCAGCTGTTGTTGTCGTCAACTCTACAGAAGAAGTGTTATTAGACTTGATTCAGAAAAGTATTCAAAGATGTCAGAATCAGACTTAGACCTGTACCTCACTAAAGAAGAGTGGATCTGTTATACCTGCCATAATAAGTTGATAAAAGGTAAATACCATGCCAGGCTCAAGCAAACGATTTACAACTGACACCAATCCCAGAGGTTTTACAGAGACTCTATCCATTGGAGATGCAATTGATCGCTAAAGTTATTCCGTTCATGAAAATTGTTGCAATGCCAAGAGGTGCTCAGCATGGCATAAAAGGGCAGGTCGTATTAGTACCAGCAAACCTAGACAAAGATGAAACTGCTTTGCCACGGCCAACATCACAGAGCCAGATTATTTCTCTTGCGTTAAAACGAAGACAATCTGATAAACACCAAGTTCATAAGCAGTATATAAGACAAAAATTTGTATCTGATGGTCTGCGCTATCTGAAAGACAACCATACTAGTTACTCTACTCTACCTTTTTTATATCAGGATCAGCTGTAGAGTTTTATTGGCCTGAGGTCATAACTATAATAGGCAGACAGTATGGAGAGAAGTTCACTGAAGAAGACATAAACAAAATGACGTGGCAACAAAAAAGAATGTGGCTTCATCGTAATCCTGTGACAGCAGCTAGGCATATTGATTACATCTTCGAACAGTTATGGGATAAGGTGATCTTAAGTGGACCACATCCGGTAGGGCAGATCTTGAATTATGATCTCATGAAGGAGATGCAAGGCAGAGGAACGGCTCACTTTCACGCTGCAGTACATGTCAAAGGCGCTCCAAGACTTGATGTAGACTCTGATGAAATGTTTATTGAATTTGCAGACCAGTATGTCAAATGTGTCATTCCTGATGAGGATGCCGACCCACAGTTTTAACAGCTAGTCATCACACGACAGATTCATCACCACACCAGAACATGTACCAAAAAAGTCACCATATCCTGTCGGTTTCATTACCCAAGGCCACCTAGTCCTCAAACAGGTAATAATTACAAGTCTTATTGCTTTTTTCCCTTCATATTTTTGACGCCACATTTTCTGAAAACTGTATTTTCTTTTCTTATTATATAGGTATGGATTTTCCCCCACATGATATATTGCTTTTATCAATGCTCTTTATAGCAGAGGAGAATATCAAAGACAGTTCAACAATTTCAAAATAAAAAAAAAACTAAAAGCCAACAGAGTCTGCAATTATCTTTGTCAAACATCCTTCACCACATTTATGAATGCTTTTATTATTTTACATAATTCAAACAGTCTCCCACCATACTTTTGTAACCGATAGTCTATTTTTATTTTTCAGTTCTTGCACGAGTGCCAATTGCTGAGAATGGACCGTCACTGAAACGTGCAGCTACCCAGGTGATAGGCAAGATGTTTGATGCTGTACAGTCATGTGCCAATGGAGACAAGATGCCATCTTATGAGGAGCTACTAGACAAAGCAGGAATTTCTGATGAACTGTATCAAAGGTCATTACAAACTGCAATACACCGCACCCACCTGGTTATGAAGAGATCTCCTGAAGACTTGTGCGTCAACAACTACAATCCTGTATTGCTAAATGTCTAAGGTACAAAATGAATAAAGTTTTGGAAATAAATATGGAATTGCATATACATTGCATTTAATATTTTCTCATCTTCTTGCCATTTTAAAATTGCAAGTCATCAAAGATCAAGGTTAACTAATTTTGTCACATATTACACAGGTTTCTACTCTTGCAGTCTCGTTAGATTCCATTCAAAAAACACAATAAAAAAATAAGAAAGGGAAATGGGGTGTGTGGTCAAAGATATAACAAACAAAAACTGCCATAAGAAAGTTTTAAAAAGTGAGTCACAACTTTATCGGGTATGTTAATTTTCCAATTGTGCTGTATCACTCAAATGTCAATGAAAAACTTGTTTTGATATTATTTTTTCTTCATTTTGGATTTTATCTTTTTACAGGTCTAATATGGATGTCCAACTCATAACTTCCATCTGGGCCTGTATAGCCTACATAACGTCATATATCTGTAAACCAGAGAAGACCATGTCCGAACTAATGCAAAAGGCCAGCAAGGAAGCCAATGACAAAGGTGTCACCGATAAGCTATACCATATTGCCAACCAGCTGAGGAAGGGCAGAGAGGTTTCACATCATGAGGCTATTATGAGATGTTTATCAATGCCGTTCCGTAGGTCAAATGTCCCAGTTAAATTTATAGCCACTGATTTTAAAGAAAACAGAACCAGAATTATTAAACAAAGATCTGTTCTTGACACAATGGACGATGAGGACTCGGACATTTATATGACAACCATTCATGATAGATATGCTGCACGGCCAAACTCTCTAGAACAAATTTCGTTTGCTGACTTTGTGGCTAATTACAGATTGATATCATCATCTTCTACAGATCAAAACACAGACGATGATCAAAATGAAGTAGATGAAGAAGTCACTGATACTGTGATCACACTAAGAGATGGCCTTGGTCGAATGAGTAAAAGAAAGGTGCCACAGGTGATACGCTATCACTATGTCTCACAAGAAAAGGACGAGGAGGCATACTTCCATAGATTACTGTTACTCTACCAACCATGGAGAACAGAAGGCCAGTTAAAAACTCATATTTCTTACAAAGAGTCGTTCGAGGAAGTCAAAGAAGAGATAGTTCCAAAAATCAAACAGTTTGAATCATTTCATGACGATGTTGAATTAGTCCTGGAAAACTTTGACCCAGATGGCATGGCTCCTGAAGCATGGGAAGACATGATGGCTAATGTAGAACAGGAGAAGGAAGGGGCAGTTGAAGAGGATCCAAACTATCAATACCTAAATCCTGATAATCTTTCAACTGATGTTCTCGAGGCAAATTCAAGGACTTCTTCCTCCAATAAATCTTTCTCACTGACAAAAACATCGACCTTACCTGATAATGACTTTAACAAGCTAGTTCAGTCTTTGAATGTCAAACAAAGGCTCCTGTTTGACTTTATCTGTTGTTGGGCCACAGCTACTCGCCTGTCTGTGAATGTACCTGATCCATTCCACATCTTTTTAAGCGGAGGTGGTGGTGTCGGAAAATCCCACTTGATTAATGCCATCTATGAAGGTGTATCAAGAGCTTTACGAACTCCAACACATAATCCTGGTTTACCGACCGTCTTACTGGCAGCTTCCACTGGCAAAGCCGCAGTAAACATCAATGGTACAACACTCCACTCTGCCTTCAGTCTTCCTACTAAGGAATCGAACAAATCCAACAATGTCGAATACAAAAAACCTGGAACCGAAACGTTGAATAGACTGAGAAGTAATTATATGAATGTGAAGCTTATAATTGCTGATGAAATTTCAATGTTTGGAGCAAGAAGTTTACTACACCTTCATCTCACCCTTCAACACATATTTGAGATTTATGATGAACCATTTGCGGGTATATCTATTTGGCTGTAGGGGATCTCCTTCAATTAAATCCTGTAGGTGATTTGGCTGTATTCAAAAACATATCATCAGGTTATGGTGCTCTTGCTGGATCATTATGGGGACAACTTTTCCAACTGCATGAACTGACAGAAATTGTACGTCAGAAAAATGACCCAACATATGCGGATATACTATCCAGGATTAGAGTAGGTGTGAAATCAGACAATGACATGAGTTTATTAAATGAACTGCAAGACACAGATACATCCAAATTTCCAGAATCAACTGTTAAGATTTTTCTTACAAATCAACAAGTGGCCAACTTTAATGCGGAAAGGATGGAAGCATTACCTGAAAAGATAACCATTAGATCAAAAGACACAAAAAGAGACACTACCACAAACATGGTACCTGTGACAATAATGGAGGAAAATATTTATAGAACAGGAGGATTACCATCAGTACTTACTTTAGCCAAAAACTGTAATTGTTGATTTTTTAGATGAATTTATATTGTTGATTTTTTTAAAGATGAATTTTTATTGTTGATTTTTACATTGATTGTGGTGCTAATTGAGGGTAGGATTTTGATAATCATTTTATAATCAGGGTTTTCTAGGAAGTCTGCTTCATATTTAGATCTACATCTCGAAATTGACTCTCAAGGAAGACTGTCAACAAGGCTCTATGTCAAACGTGATGACTTCAACTTTCCAATCGTCAACTTCCCCTTCTTGTGTGGCAACATTCCGTCAGCTCCAGAGCGTGCGGGACTTACATCGATTTCCTTAGCAGAGCGACACGTCTGACGCAAAAATTGCTCACACAGGGTTATGTTGCTCCTCGGTTGCTGTCTTCACTCAAGAAATTTTACGGAAGACATCATGCACTTATAGACAAATATGGGATTTCGATCTCTCAGATGAGTGCAGATGTTGGTTTGTCATAGGGTGTTGTTTTGTCTTTCTTTACTGGATTTGACGCACTGAATGGACTATTGGCAATGCGACGGGTGTGCTATAGCAAGCAGGAACTGCTTACTCTTCCGGAGCATCTGAGTTCACTCTTGTTTTGACTGAAGTTCGCGTTGTTGTTTGATATTCAGTTTATTCGTGTTTCCATGTTTTACGTGTTGTCTGTTTTTGTCCCGTTCTTGTTTGTGTTTACTGGTTTAGTCTCTGCCCTTTCGGACTTTTGACATTCGGATACCCCATTGGTACCTCTGCTTCTTTCAATAATATGATCTAGGTTGTGATTTGGGATAAAGGGGTAATTTATATATTGATTATGGTTGATTTAAAATTTGGGGGGAGGGGGTGGTCTTTTGGCTTGGCTCAATATGTTTTTTACAATCAGGGGTAATCATTCTTTTTACAGAGCAAGGTGCTATTTTTTTTATTTCAATCAGGGGAAGGGGCTTATTTGTTGTAATTTTTTTATAATAGATTTATTAAATTCGATACTTGTTTTATTTTAGTTATAATATTGCCCCTTCTGACATCACTTGACTGCCCTATAGAAATGGTGTTTCATGAAACTTTACAACATACTTTTTTGGTTTATTCCCTAATAGTGAGCTAGTGTTTTATTGAAACTATACATAATTTTCAGAATACTTGATGTATCTTGATTAATTTGACATCACTTGGCTGATCCATAGAAAGGGTGTTTTGCGAAACTTAACAATGGATTTATTTGATAATAGTGAACTTGGATTTTATTGTAACTAGACAATCTTCAATTTTCAATTTCTTGATTGTTTTCATCATTCTTGGTGTATCTTTTTCTGTTTTATTTTACCCGTTACTAGTTTTCATTGGATTTTAATGAATTTTACATATACTGATATCTAATTGCTGATTTTGGTTCAAACATTTGGTCTGTTCACTTGGTAATTGATGTGGTCTGTAGTTTTTCAAACGTTAGTAATGAATGTGGATGAAATGTTAGTATAAACTATAATGTAAAGTCCTATACAGGAAAAGTTTTGGTATATCTATTAAAGGGTCCACATGCTATAAAAGCATTGAAAATTTAAATCTTTCCATTACATAGTTCACTGGTTCAACAATGCCCTTTAAAAAGGGCTCGCATGCTATAAAAGCATTGAAAATTTAAATCTTCCCATTACATAGTTGACTGGTTTAACATGACAAAACAAAACTAACGGAGTGGAAATTGTGTAAACACTAGGATTTAAAGGTCACAATTGTGATTATAATACACCTTGGCGGGAAATACAAATGTCTTAAAAGAATTGGTGTTGTAAGCTAGGTTTTGCCTTCAACAACAAAAAGACATACATATCGGATCGCTTATAGATGAAACTTAAGTAAGCATGAGCTTGAGATACATTCATGATGACAGAACTCTGCAGCACTAAAAATACCAGACAGTAAAGGTAGGTTAAAACAAAAAAAACATTAAAGCTTGTGGATTAGAAACAGGTCGGGTCAAATACCAGGGCTATTAAGGACACTAAGGTCAAATACCAACTACGTAATCCCTCTGGGTCAAATACCAGGACTCTACGGCATCCTCTATAGCCTTCAGTGACGTACTCCTGATGACGTAATCCATCATTGTAATCCAATGAAATCCTTGTAATCCGTCATAAGTGGAGTAGAAATTGTAGAATATCACTACTTTTATTCCTTATTCGGATTGTAGAAATACAACCCGAATATATGTTCAGACTTTAAGAGATGAGGTTTGGGCTGCCGCTGAGCACAACAAACTTCATGAGCTAAATCCACAGCTCGGGGAGAGTCATGTTTCATTTCGATGCCGTCGAGACCAGGTGGTCATCACTAGATGTCGTATAGGACATTCTTGAGTCACTCATGGTCACCTGAAGACACAGGAGAAGGAGGCCCGATGTGCATTCCCTGTGACTCGCGGTACTCTTTGAAGCATGTTCTTCTCGACTGTGTTGATGATGCTCCAGCACGTATGAAGTATTTCAATTGTGTCACAATGCACGATTTGTTCAGCGGCACCCCAATCGATGTCATTTTATCATTTTTAATGTTTGCTTTTTATCAATTTATCTTTTCATATCTTTTGACTCCGTTTTATTTCTAATTTTGATTTAATTATTATAACATATACGTTATTGAGATGTGGAATAAGTGTACGCGACACAACAAACATAAACAAACAGCAATTCAAAAAATCACAACGGTAAACAGCAAGCAGTCTTCAACATGACCATAGGTCACTGCTTACCGTCTTGCATTGGCCCAAGACTTATAATACAATACAAAAGTATCAAAACCAATCCCTAAATCATCAACGAAAGACTCAATTCTTGACATAAAACAGTTAACATAGAATGACAAGGACAAACAAAGGCTATGGCAAAGTTTCCTGGCTTAGGACAGGCACATATAAAATGTGGCGGGGTTAAACTAGTTTTTTGGATCCAACCTTCCCCCTATTGATAAGCTTGCTTATATGTTGATGTCCCGATTATGACTGAAATATCGCCGACAGGACAATTAGCAATTAACAATCAATCATACTGTTTGTTGTATACCAAAAATATATGTATAAGACTAGATTTTGATTGTTGAAGATTTTAATGCACTTTCCTTTCACAAAGACTTAATCTAGAAGAATATATGAAATGTGGATGAAGTTTACAAAATACAAAACAATGACACAAACATGACTTGAGTTATCTCTCTTTTACATTATTAATTATTTGAACTTTTTCAGGAAAACGCTTAACGACGCAATAAACACAAGATGTGTTGTTGGTTGGGTAGACACACAGAACCAGATCAAAGATCTGGAAAATACGGTGGAAAAATTTCCACCAGCATATTCCAACTAAAGAAACTCCAGCCAAGAAGAATTTTGTAAGAGAAAAACTGACAATATATTCTTTGTCCAACAATTTAGTGACTTTATAGTATATAGTTTTTTTACACTTCTAAATTATTGTTGATGTTATTTACTTAACCCGATTGGGGTTATTCTGTTTGTTTATTTTGGGTGTTGAAAAAAATAAAAATCATTCTAAAAAATATTTGTTGTAAATTGATTGTTAATGTTACAAGATGTTGATACATTTTATAGGACTTAATCTTTAACCTACTCTTATTGATTCTCAATGTGTTCTTTTAACGTTCTATGTTCTGAGTGGATATTTGATTAAAAAAAACAATGAGTTTCTGAAATTTGATGAAAGATTTGGTTCTATGTGAATAAAGGTAATAACAAAACTACCGAACTTGAATGATCAATCTCATAGTCCAGAGAAAATGACAAAAACGAATCAGTCATACCGGAGAACTGGTGGATCGCAATGGTCCTGACTTGGTACAGGCATTTCAAACGAAATGGTGGGTTAAACCAGGTTTTATGGCGCCAAACCTCCATCTTCCATTGCGATCTTAGGATCCGGTAATGACCATAGAACACAACATAGTTGTGAGACACAATAGGGATATTGAGGTGATCATCTCAGTACAGCAGACCAGTCAAACACTAATTAAAACAATTAACTATCATATCTTTTAACTCAATTTTGAACTTTTCTACTAGTGGCTGATAACGAAGAAAGAATTTTTTTAGTGATCGTATGAGACGTATTTTCTTATAGCCCTGCTTCAAAAGTCGGTCACGAAGAAACCGATGTCTGATCAAAAAAACTTTATTGAATTTTAACTACACACATAGCTTTCATATAAAACCATATCAACATCAACATATCAACATAAGCCATCGACTGGCAGGCGATCTTTCCCTATGCATTTCTCCGTAATGTTTCCCTGGTATCCTACGTCCAGAGTCAGAAGCTTCCATTCCAACCATTCAATAGCCACTTATTCTGATAACGTTTCGGGGTTTGGCGTTGAAAATCGTTCTCAGCTTTGCGTATTGAAAAGTGGCCTGTAGGCATGTCCTACATGATGGACCACAGGTACAAGGCATTGGCGTCAAATCCAATAATCTTCTTGCAGGGTTTGGGTTATCGTAATCATTAGGACGGATTGTTGTGACATCCTTCTCGGCGTAACGATGAAAACTATTGATGGACCCCTTTTTCCACTGAAATTTAAAAAAGTTGATATTAAATGAAATGTAAGGTTACGTAAAACGAATCTTTTCAAGTGATTGTAAATATACAAATTTATCACAACAATTAAACATTTATGTACAATAAGTACAAATGGTAGACAAATGATTCTCATTATATCAGTATTGGGAAAGAAAAGTTATGAGTAAGGGAACTTGAAGCGAAATATGGAAATTTAGTATATGATTAGGCCACTAAATCGGCAGGTGCAAAATGCCGGGCATTTCCTCTCTTTCTTTTTTCCAGAAAAATAGACGGTAGAATTGCCCACTGAAGGTATGTATGTATGTTAAAATCGTCAATGGAGTCGCTACCAAAGACATTTCTAACATATTTTTAGTAATATAAATTACTACAAAGTTCCAGACAAATAAATTTTGCTACGCCTGACGCGCGTTTCGTCTATTCAAGACTCATCAGAGGCGCTCTACCAATAATTTGAAATGCCAAACAATTCATGAATATGAAGAGAACACAAAATGTTGAAAACTAGAACGAAATTATGACTAAGACCAACATATGTCTGGGGTAGGAAGAAACTTAGGGTTTTGACAATTTTAAAATTTAAACGGATAATTTATAGCTTTGGTGTATTCGTCAACACAAAAATGTTGAAGCCGGAGCTGGCTAACCTCGGGGAATTAAAACTCCACCAGCAGCGCTAACCATCACGAATGTGAGAAATATAAATTACAACAAAGTTCCAGACAAATAAATTTTGCTACGCCTGACACGCGTTTCTTCTATTCAAGACTCATCAGAGGCGCTCTACCAATAATTTGAAATGCCAAACAATTTATGAATATGAAGAGCATAGAACTATTATACCACAAAATGTCGAAAACTAGAACAAAATTATATGCTCTTGTCGACAGAACAACCGTCCAGAACGTGCTTTTGAAAATCGTATAAATTTCGAAAATCTCTATAATATATAATACAACAGTTGTGGGGTGGTCGAAAGCTATTGTCATGAATCGGGTGGTGCATGCTTTTGTGCAAATTGATGACGTGATATCCGATTTTGGTCCGGTATTGATTTAAAATGACCTTTGTTTTCATGTTTTTTTTTCTTCAAAGGTACATTCAGCAAACTCTGTTTCAAGATTGTCGCCTTTCTGTTCGAATATATGGGCTAACTTGTTGAAACACTTGACAAATACAGCCCCGCTAACTTATTCGTAATATTCGAGAGACGCACTAATATTATCGGAGCAGTCTTTAACTCCAACGACACTACGAGGGTTGGTGTTATCTTGCAGATTGGGACATATAAAAACATTATTAAAAGTGCATGTTGATTAATCCATTCGAATTTCTCTGTTCTTTCCTAAGTGTTTGTATTAAACATGGTCTCGATGTCACGCGTCGCTCGAAACGGGAAAAAAACCTATACCTTCATCATGCTCTTCAACTATTGTTTGGGGTTTGATCAACACCGCCGGGATAGATAAAACCAACTGTTCCTATTGGATCCATTAGAAAGTTTGGGTTCTCTTTTATGTAGAACGGCTTCGGGTCTACGATGATGAGTTTAGAAGGTTTAAATGGAATCTTTTGTCTCTTGAACTTCTCCCGACTGACTTGTGTCTGTCTTATAATTGGTTCCCTTTCTTTGATCTTTTCCTTGATTAGGTGTTCCCTTTTGGTCTTCTGTCCACATACGTTGTTGCATATGTCGTCTAAAGCTGTGTTGGAGTTTGGTTGAACTAAAGGATACGGTCTGACGAATTGTTTTCCTAAAAGCTCAATTACTTCTGTTTCGTTCCGTACTAGCCAAAAATAGAATTCTTGAATTTCCATGTTCCATGTCTATTTTAGTTGCTCTGTGTTGAAATGGTGGAGTATCTTTCTTCAAAGGTCCATCTTGTTGCAGTTGTTAAAGTATTTATATTTTAGGAAAGGAATGGTTACAGCAAAATAACTGTCATTCAGGTTTCGTCGTCCAATGGTTTTGTTGAAAGGGTTTATCATTGAGGTTGCCATCTGAAATATAAGGTTCCGGTATTCAAATGCTGAAGTCGAGGCTAAGAGTTATGCCGTTTTGGTCTGTTGGTCGGGTTCTTATGTACTTCATTGCCTAACGTAAATGTTCTCAAGCAAGCGTCATAATATCGACATTGAGTACGAAGCTTGGTGTTAGGAACTCTGGAATCTGATAATCCTGCGTGATATCCATGTCTCTGAATTCTGCTGCCAGATCTGCCCAAATGCTTTCATAGCCGTTGGTACTACTCATCAGGGGTTTCCTATAATATCCCTGTGTCTCATAATTCGATGATGCTTTTTAATTTCATTTTTCACAAGTTCGAGTAGTTTCTGAAAGTCATCATGGTCACCTCTTGTCCCCTTCACACTCCTGGTAGGTGTGGTCCTTGTACCGGACTAGTAAAAAAGGTTATTAAAACAACTACGTCATGAACAGATTAAATGTTGCTTAAAATAATAACTTACGGATTATGCCAACCCCTCCCCCTATCCAACTTTTATAATTCTGTCACACACACACACACCCTTATTATACACGTTTCACATAAAAAAATATTAAAATGTCTCAAATGTTTCCATTTCATTAAAATAATAAAAAAAGATCACTTTCTTCTATATTATTGTCTGTTAATGGAATCAAACATCTCCTTTTCGGAGCTTG
>CAXARO010001612.1:0-23985 GCA_963971305.1 Arcuatula senhousia
AAATCCCAAAAGCTCGGTCCAAACTTTGCCGTAGGGGCTAAGCATAGGCAGTACCAAGACGAAGGGTTATATGGCCAGGGGGACCCTACTTTGACCATGGATTGTGGAACAATGAAAAATTTACCCAGCTGGGGATTTTGGGAATGGATTATGCTAGCATAGAGCTAGCAAATCCCAAAAGCTCGGTCCAAACTTTGCCGTAGGGGCTAAGCATAGGCAGTACCAAGACGAAGGGTTATATGGCCAGGGGGGACCCTACTTTGACCATGGATTGTGGAACAATGAAAAATTTACCCAGCTGGGGATTTTGGGAATGGATTATGCTAGCATAGAGCTAGCAAATCCCAAAAGCTCGGTCCAAACTTTGCCGTAGGGGCTAAGCATAGGCAGTACCAAGACGAAGGGTTATATGGCCAGGGGGACCCTACTTTGACCATGGATTGTGGAACAATGAAAAATTTACCCAGCTGGGGATTTTGGGGAATGGATTATGCTAGCATAGAGCTAGCAAATCCCAAAAGCTCGGTCCAAACTTTGCCGTAGGGGCTAAGCATAGGCAGTACCAAGACGAAGGGTTATATGGCCAGGGGGACCCTACTTTGACCATGGATTGTGGAACAATGAAAAATTTACCCAGCTGGGGATTTTGGGAATGGATTATGCTAGCATAGAGCTAGCAAATCCCAAAAGCTCGGTCCAAACTTTGCCGTAGGGGCTAAGCATAGGCAGTACCAAGACGAAGGGTTATATGGCCAGGGGGACCCTACTTTGACCATGGATTGTGGAACAATGAAAAATTTACCCAGCTGGGGATTTTGGGAATGGATTATGCTAGCATAGAGCTAGCAAATCCCAAAAGCTCGGTCCAAACTTTGCCGTAGGGGCTAAGCATAGGCAGTACCAAGACGAAGGGTTATATGGCCAGGGGGACCCTACTTTGACCATGGATTGTGGAACAATGAAAAATTTACCCAGCTGGGGATTTTGGGAATGGATTATGCTAGCATAGAGCTAGCAAATCCCAAAAGCTCGGTCCAAACTTTGCCGTAGGGGCTAAGCATAGGCAGTACCAAGACGAAGGGTTATATGGCCAGGGGGACCCTACTTTGACCATGGATTGTGGAACAATGAAAAATTTACCCAGCTGGGGATTTTGGGAATGGATTATGCTAGCATAGAGCTAGCAAATCCCAAAAGCTCGGTCCAAACTTTGCCGTAGGGGCTAAGCATAGGCAGTACCAAGACGAAGGGTTATATGGCCAGGGGGACCCTACTTTGACCATGGATTGTGGAACAATGAAAAATTTACCCAGCTGGGGATTTTGGGAATGGATTATGCTAGCATAGAGCTAGCAAATCCCAAAAGCTCGGTCCAAACTTTGCCGTAGGGGCTAAGCATAGGCAGTACCAAGACGAAGGGTTATATGGCCAGGGGGACCCTACTTTGACCATGGATTGTGGAACAATGAAAAATTTACCCAGCTGGGGATTTTGGGAATGGATTATGCTAGCATAGAGCTAGCAAATCCCAAAAGCTCGGTCCAAACTTTGCCGTAGGGGCTAAGCATAGGCAGTACCAAGACGAAGGGTTATATGGCCAGGGGGACCCTACTTTGACCATGGATTGTGGAACAATGAAAAATTTACCCAGCTGGGGATTTTGGGAATGGATTATGCTAGCATAGAGCTAGCAAATCCCAAAAGCTCGGTCCAAACTTTGCCGTAGGGGCTAAGCATAGGCAGTACCAAGACGAAGGGTTATATGGCCAGGGGGACCCTACTTTGACCATGGATTGTGGAACAATGAAAAATTTACCCAGCTGGGGATTTTGGGAATGGATTATGCTAGCATAGAGCTAGCAAATCCCAAAAGCTCGGTCCAAACTTTGCCGTAGGGGCTAAGCATAGGCAGTACCAAGACGAAGGGTTATATGGCCAGGGGGACCCTACTTTGACCATGGATTGTGGAACAATGAAAAATTTACCCAGCTGGGGATTTTGGGAATGGATTATGCTAGCATAGAGCTAGCAAATCCCAAAAGCTCGGTCCAAACTTTGCCGTAGGGGCTAAGCATAGGCAGTACCAAGACGAAGGGTTATATGGCCAGGGGGACCCTACTTTGACCATGGATTGTGGAACAATGAAAAATTTACCCAGCTGGGGATTTTGGGAATGGATTATGCTAGCATAGAGCTAGCAAATCCCAAAAGCTCGGTCCAAACTTTGCCGTAGGGGCTAAGCATAGGCAGTACCAAGACGAAGGGTTATATGGCCAGGGGGACCCTACTTTGACCATGGATTGTGGAACAATGAAAAATTTACCCAGCTGGGGATTTTGGGAATGGATTATGCTAGCATAGAGCTAGCAAATCCCAAAAGCTCGGTCCAAACTTTGCCGTAGGGGCTAAGCATAGGCAGTACCAAGACGAAGGGTTATATGGCCAGGGGGACCCTACTTTGACCATGGATTGTGGAACAATGAAAAATTTACCCAGCTGGGGATTTTGGGAATGGATTATGCTAGCATAGAGCTAGCAAATCCCAAAAGCTCGGTCCAAACTTTGCCGTAGGGGCTAAGCATAGGCAGTACCAAGACGAAGGGTTATATGGCCAGGGGGACCCTACTTTGACCATGGATTGTGGAACAATGAAAAATTTACCCAGCTGGGGATTTTGGGAATGGATTATGCTAGCATAGAGCTAGCAAATCCCAAAAGCTCGGTCCAAACTTTGCCGTAGGGGCTAAGCATAGGCAGTACCAAGACGAAGGGTTATATGGCCAGGGGGACCCTACTTTGACCATGGATTGTGGAACAATGAAAAATTTACCCAGCTGGGGATTTTGGGAATGGATTATGCTAGCATAGAGCTAGCAAATCCCAAAAGCTCGGTCCAAACTTTGCCGTAGGGGCTAAGCATAGGCAGTACCAAGACGAAGGGTTATATGGCCAGGGGGACCCTACTTTGACCATGGATTGTGGAACAATGAAAAATTTACCCAGCTGGGGATTTTGGGAATGGATTATGCTAGCATAGAGCTAGCAAATCCCAAAAGCTCGGTCCAAACTTTGCCGTAGGGGCTAAGCATAGGCAGTACCAAGACGAAGGGTTATATGGCCAGGGGGACCCTACTTTGACCATGGATTGTGGAACAATGAAAAATTTACCCAGCTGGGGATTTTGGGAATGGATTATGCTAGCATAGAGCTAGCAAATCCCAAAAGCTCGGTCCAAACTTTGCCGTAGGGGCTAAGCATAGGCAGTACCAAGACGAAGGGTTATATGGCCAGGGGGACCCTACTTTGACCATGGATTGTGGAACAATGAAAAATTTACCCAGCTGGGGATTTTGGGAATGGATTATGCTAGCATAGAGCTAGCAAATCCCAAAAGCTCGGTCCAAACTTTGCCGTAGGGGCTAAGCATAGGCAGTACCAAGACGAAGGGTTATATGGCCAGGGGGACCCTACTTTGACCATGGATTGTGGAACAATGAAAAATTTACCCAGCTGGGGATTTTGGGAATGGATTATGCTAGCATAGAGCTAGCAAATCCCAAAAGCTCGGTCCAAACTTTGCCGTAGGGGCTAAGCATAGGCAGTACCAAGACGAAGGGTTATATGGCCAGGGGGACCCTACTTTGACCATGGATTGTGGAACAATGAAAAATTTACCCAGCTGGGGATTTTGGGAATGGATTATGCTAGCATAGAGCTAGCAAATCCCAAAAGCTCGGTCCAAACTTTGCCGTAGGGGCTAAGCATAGGCAGTACCAAGACGAAGGGTTATATGGCCAGGGGGACCCTACTTTGACCATGGATTGTGGAACAATGAAAAATTTACCCAGCTGGGGATTTTGGGAATGGATTATGCTAGCATAGAGCTAGCAAATCCCAAAAGCTCGGTCCAAACTTTGCCGTAGGGGCTAAGCATAGGCAGTACCAAGACGAAGGGTTATATGGCCAGGGGGACCCTACTTTGACCATGGATTGTGGAACAATGAAAAATTTACCCAGCTGGGGATTTTGGGAATGGATTATGCTAGCATAGAGCTAGCAAATCCCAAAAGCTCGGTCCAAACTTTGCCGTAGGGGCTAAGCATAGGCAGTACCAAGACGAAGGGTTATATGGCCAGGGGGACCCTACTTTGACCATGGATTGTGGAACAATGAAAAATTTACCCAGCTGGGGATTTTGGGAATGGATTATGCTAGCATAGAGCTAGCAAATCCCAAAAGCTCGGTCCAAACTTTGCCGTAGGGGCTAAGCATAGGCAGTACCAAGACGAAGGGTTATATGGCCAGGGGGACCCTACTTTGACCATGGATTGTGGAACAATGAAAAATTTACCCAGCTGGGGATTTTGGGAATGGATTATGCTAGCATAGAGCTAGCAAATCCCAAAAGCTCGGTCCAAACTTTGCCGTAGGGGCTAAGCATAGGCAGTACCAAGACGAAGGGTTATATGGCCAGGGGGACCCTACTTTGACCATGGATTGTGGAACAATGAAAAATTTACCCAGCTGGGGATTTTGGGAATGGATTATGCTAGCATAGAGCTAGCAAATCCCAAAAGCTCGGTCCAAACTTTGCCGTAGGGGCTAAGCATAGGCAGTACCAAGACGAAGGGTTATATGGCCAGGGGGACCCTACTTTGACCATGGATTGTGGAACAATGAAAAATTTACCCAGCTGGGGATTTTGGGAATGGATTATGCTAGCATAGAGCTAGCAAATCCCAAAAGCTCGGTCCAAACTTTGCCGTAGGGGCTAAGCATAGGCAGTACCAAGACGAAGGGTTATATGGCCAGGGGGACCCTACTTTGACCATGGATTGTGGAACAATGAAAAATTTACCCAGCTGGGGATTTTGGGAATGGATTATGCTAGCATAGAGCTAGCAAATCCCAAAAGCTCGGTCCAAACTTTGCCGTAGGGGCTAAGCATAGGCAGTACCAAGACGAAGGGTTATATGGCCAGGGGGACCCTACTTTGACCATGGATTGTGGAACAATGAAAAATTTACCCAGCTGGGGATTTTGGGAATGGATTATGCTAGCATAGAGCTAGCAAATCCCAAAAGCTCGGTCCAAACTTTGCCGTAGGGGCTAAGCATAGGCAGTACCAAGACGAAGGGTTATATGGCCAGGGGGACCCTACTTTGACCATGGATTGTGGAACAATGAAAAATTTACCCAGCTGGGGATTTTGGGAATGGATTATGCTAGCATAGAGCTAGCAAATCCCAAAAGCTCGGTCCAAACTTTGCCGTAGGGGCTAAGCATAGGCAGTACCAAGACGAAGGGTTATATGGCCAGGGGGACCCTACTTTGACCATGGATTGTGGAACAATGAAAAATTTACCCAGCTGGGGATTTTGGGAATGGATTATGCTAGCATAGAGCTAGCAAATCCCAAAAGCTCGGTCCAAACTTTGCCGTAGGGGCTAAGCATAGGCAGTACCAAGACGAAGGGTTATATGGCCAGGGGGACCCTACTTTGACCATGGATTGTGGAACAATGAAAAATTTACCCAGCTGGGGATTTTGGGAATGGATTATGCTAGCATAGAGCTAGCAAATCCCAAAAGCTCGGTCCAAACTTTGCCGTAGGGGCTAAGCATAGGCAGTACCAAGACGAAGGGTTATATGGCCAGGGGGACCCTACTTTGACCATGGATTGTGGAACAATGAAAAATTTACCCAGCTGGGGATTTTGGGAATGGATTATGCTAGCATAGAGCTAGCAAATCCCAAAAGCTCGGTCCAAACTTTGCCGTAGGGGCTAAGCATAGGCAGTACCAAGACGAAGGGTTATATGGCCAGGGGGACCCTACTTTGACCATGGATTGTGGAACAATGAAAAATTTACCCAGCTGGGGATTTTGGGAATGGATTATGCTAGCATAGAGCTAGCAAATCCCAAAAGCTCGGTCCAAACTTTGCCGTAGGGGCTAAGCATAGGCAGTACCAAGACGAAGGGTTATATGGCCAGGGGGACCCTACTTTGACCATGGATTGTGGAACAATGAAAAATTTACCCAGCTGGGGATTTTGGGAATGGATTATGCTAGCATAGAGCTAGCAAATCCCAAAAGCTCGGTCCAAACTTTGCCGTAGGGGCTAAGCATAGGCAGTACCAAGACGAAGGGTTATATGGCCAGGGGGACCCTACTTTGACCATGGATTGTGGAACAATGAAAAATTTACCCAGCTGGGGATTTTGGGAATGGATTATGCTAGCATAGAGCTAGCAAATCCCAAAAGCTCGGTCCAAACTTTGCCGTAGGGGCTAAGCATAGGCAGTACCAAGACGAAGGGTTATATGGCCAGGGGGACCCTACTTTGACCATGGATTGTGGAACAATGAAAAATTTACCCAGCTGGGGATTTTGGGAATGGATTATGCTAGCATAGAGCTAGCAAATCCCAAAAGCTCGGTCCAAACTTTGCCGTAGGGGCTAAGCATAGGCAGTACCAAGACGAAGGGTTATATGGCCAGGGGGACCCTACTTTGACCATGGATTGTGGAACAATGAAAAATTTACCCAGCTGGGGATTTTGGGAATGGATTATGCTAGCATAGAGCTAGCAAATCCCAAAAGCTCGGTCCAAACTTTGCCGTAGGGGCTAAGCATAGGCAGTACCAAGACGAAGGGTTATATGGCCAGGGGGACCCTACTTTGACCATGGATTGTGGAACAATGAAAAATTTACCCAGCTGGGGATTTTGGGAATGGATTATGCTAGCATAGAGCTAGCAAATCCCAAAAGCTCGGTCCAAACTTTGCCGTAGGGGCTAAGCATAGGCAGTACCAAGACGAAGGGTTATATGGCCAGGGGGACCCTACTTTGACCATGGATTGTGGAACAATGAAAAATTTACCCAGCTGGGGATTTTGGGAATGGATTATGCTAGCATAGAGCTAGCAAATCCCAAAAGCTCGGTCCAAACTTTGCCGTAGGGGCTAAGCATAGGCAGTACCAAGACGAAGGGTTATATGGCCAGGGGGACCCTACTTTGACCATGGATTGTGGAACAATGAAAAATTTACCCAGCTGGGGATTTTGGGAATGGATTATGCTAGCATAGAGCTAGCAAATCCCAAAAGCTCGGTCCAAACTTTGCCGTAGGGGCTAAGCATAGGCAGTACCAAGACGAAGGGTTATATGGCCAGGGGGACCCTACTTTGACCATGGATTGTGGAACAATGAAAAATTTACCCAGCTGGGGATTTTGGGAATGGATTATGCTAGCATAGAGCTAGCAAATCCCAAAAGCTCGGTCCAAACTTTGCCGTAGGGGCTAAGCATAGGCAGTACCAAGACGAAGGGTTATATGGCCAGGGGGACCCTACTTTGACCATGGATTGTGGAACAATGAAAAATTTACCCAGCTGGGGATTTTGGGAATGGATTATGCTAGCATAGAGCTAGCAAATCCCAAAAGCTCGGTCCAAACTTTGCCGTAGGGGCTAAGCATAGGCAGTACCAAGACGAAGGGTTATATGGCCAGGGGGACCCTACTTTGACCATGGATTGTGGAACAATGAAAAATTTACCCAGCTGGGGATTTTGGGAATGGATTATGCTAGCATAGAGCTAGCAAATCCCAAAAGCTCGGTCCAAACTTTGCCGTAGGGGCTAAGCATAGGCAGTACCAAGACGAAGGGTTATATGGCCAGGGGGACCCTACTTTGACCATGGATTGTGGAACAATGAAAAATTTACCCAGCTGGGGATTTTGGGAATGGATTATGCTAGCATAGAGCTAGCAAATCCCAAAAGCTCGGTCCAAACTTTGCCGTAGGGGCTAAGCATAGGCAGTACCAAGACGAAGGGTTATATGGCCAGGGGGACCCTACTTTGACCATGGATTGTGGAACAATGAAAAATTTACCCAGCTGGGGATTTTGGGAATGGATTATGCTAGCATAGAGCTAGCAAATCCCAAAAGCTCGGTCCAAACTTTGCCGTAGGGGCTAAGCATAGGCAGTACCAAGACGAAGGGTTATATGGCCAGGGGGACCCTACTTTGACCATGGATTGTGGAACAATGAAAAATTTACCCAGCTGGGGATTTTGGGAATGGATTATGCTAGCATAGAGCTAGCAAATCCCAAAAGCTCGGTCCAAACTTTGCCGTAGGGGCTAAGCATAGGCAGTACCAAGACGAAGGGTTATATGGCCAGGGGGACCCTACTTTGACCATGGATTGTGGAACAATGAAAAATTTACCCAGCTGGGGATTTTGGGAATGGATTATGCTAGCATAGAGCTAGCAAATCCCAAAAGCTCGGTCCAAACTTTGCCGTAGGGGCTAAGCATAGGCAGTACCAAGACGAAGGGTTATATGGCCAGGGGGACCCTACTTTGACCATGGATTGTGGAACAATGAAAAATTTACCCAGCTGGGGATTTTGGGAATGGATTATGCTAGCATAGAGCTAGCAAATCCCAAAAGCTCGGTCCAAACTTTGCCGTAGGGGCTAAGCATAGGCAGTACCAAGACGAAGGGTTATATGGCCAGGGGGACCCTACTTTGACCATGGATTGTGGAACAATGAAAAATTTACCCAGCTGGGGATTTTGGGAATGGATTATGCTAGCATAGAGCTAGCAAATCCCAAAAGCTCGGTCCAAACTTTGCCGTAGGGGCTAAGCATAGGCAGTACCAAGACGAAGGGTTATATGGCCAGGGGGACCCTACTTTGACCATGGATTGTGGAACAATGAAAAATTTACCCAGCTGGGGATTTTGGGAATGGATTATGCTAGCATAGAGCTAGCAAATCCCAAAAGCTCGGTCCAAACTTTGCCGTAGGGGCTAAGCATAGGCAGTACCAAGACGAAGGGTTATATGGCCAGGGGGACCCTACTTTGACCATGGATTGTGGAACAATGAAAAATTTACCCAGCTGGGGATTTTGGGAATGGATTATGCTAGCATAGAGCTAGCAAATCCCAAAAGCTCGGTCCAAACTTTGCCGTAGGGGCTAAGCATAGGCAGTACCAAGACGAAGGGTTATATGGCCAGGGGGACCCTACTTTGACCATGGATTGTGGAACAATGAAAAATTTACCCAGCTGGGGATTTTGGGAATGGATTATGCTAGCATAGAGCTAGCAAATCCCAAAAGCTCGGTCCAAACTTTGCCGTAGGGGCTAAGCATAGGCAGTACCAAGACGAAGGGTTATATGGCCAGGGGGACCCTACTTTGACCATGGATTGTGGAACAATGAAAAATTTACCCAGCTGGGGATTTTGGGAATGGATTATGCTAGCATAGAGCTAGCAAATCCCAAAAGCTCGGTCCAAACTTTGCCGTAGGGGCTAAGCATAGGCAGTACCAAGACGAAGGGTTATATGGCCAGGGGGACCCTACTTTGACCATGGATTGTGGAACAATGAAAAATTTACCCAGCTGGGGATTTTGGGAATGGATTATGCTAGCATAGAGCTAGCAAATCCCAAAAGCTCGGTCCAAACTTTGCCGTAGGGGCTAAGCATAGGCAGTACCAAGACGAAGGGTTATATGGCCAGGGGGACCCTACTTTGACCATGGATTGTGGAACAATGAAAAATTTACCCAGCTGGGGATTTTGGGAATGGATTATGCTAGCATAGAGCTAGCAAATCCCAAAAGCTCGGTCCAAACTTTGCCGTAGGGGCTAAGCATAGGCAGTACCAAGACGAAGGGTTATATGGCCAGGGGGACCCTACTTTGACCATGGATTGTGGAACAATGAAAAATTTACCCAGCTGGGGATTTTGGGAATGGATTATGCTAGCATAGAGCTAGCAAATCCCAAAAGCTCGGTCCAAACTTTGCCGTAGGGGCTAAGCATAGGCAGTACCAAGACGAAGGGTTATATGGCCAGGGGGACCCTACTTTGACCATGGATTGTGGAACAATGAAAAATTTACCCAGCTGGGGATTTTGGGAATGGATTATGCTAGCATAGAGCTAGCAAATCCCAAAAGCTCGGTCCAAACTTTGCCGTAGGGGCTAAGCATAGGCAGTACCAAGACGAAGGGTTATATGGCCAGGGGGACCCTACTTTGACCATGGATTGTGGAACAATGAAAAATTTACCCAGCTGGGGATTTTGGGAATGGATTATGCTAGCATAGAGCTAGCAAATCCCAAAAGCTCGGTCCAAACTTTGCCGTAGGGGCTAAGCATAGGCAGTACCAAGACGAAGGGTTATATGGCCAGGGGGACCCTACTTTGACCATGGATTGTGGAACAATGAAAAATTTACCCAGCTGGGGATTTTGGGAATGGATTATGCTAGCATAGAGCTAGCAAATCCCAAAAGCTCGGTCCAAACTTTGCCGTAGGGGCTAAGCATAGGCAGTACCAAGACGAAGGGTTATATGGCCAGGGGGACCCTACTTTGACCATGGATTGTGGAACAATGAAAAATTTACCCAGCTGGGGATTTTGGGAATGGATTATGCTAGCATAGAGCTAGCAAATCCCAAAAGCTCGGTCCAAACTTTGCCGTAGGGGCTAAGCATAGGCAGTACCAAGACGAAGGGTTATATGGCCAGGGGGACCCTACTTTGACCATGGATTGTGGAACAATGAAAAATTTACCCAGCTGGGGATTTTGGGAATGGATTATGCTAGCATAGAGCTAGCAAATCCCAAAAGCTCGGTCCAAACTTTGCCGTAGGGGCTAAGCATAGGCAGTACCAAGACGAAGGGTTATATGGCCAGGGGGACCCTACTTTGACCATGGATTGTGGAACAATGAAAAATTTACCCAGCTGGGGATTTTGGGAATGGATTATGCTAGCATAGAGCTAGCAAATCCCAAAAGCTCGGTCCAAACTTTGCCGTAGGGGCTAAGCATAGGCAGTACCAAGACGAAGGGTTATATGGCCAGGGGGACCCTACTTTGACCATGGATTGTGGAACAATGAAAAATTTACCCAGCTGGGGATTTTGGGAATGGATTATGCTAGCATAGAGCTAGCAAATCCCAAAAGCTCGGTCCAAACTTTGCCGTAGGGGCTAAGCATAGGCAGTACCAAGACGAAGGGTTATATGGCCAGGGGGACCCTACTTTGACCATGGATTGTGGAACAATGAAAAATTTACCCAGCTGGGGATTTTGGGAATGGATTATGCTAGCATAGAGCTAGCAAATCCCAAAAGCTCGGTCCAAACTTTGCCGTAGGGGCTAAGCATAGGCAGTACCAAGACGAAGGGTTATATGGCCAGGGGGACCCTACTTTGACCATGGATTGTGGAACAATGAAAAATTTACCCAGCTGGGGATTTTGGGAATGGATTATGCTAGCATAGAGCTAGCAAATCCCAAAAGCTCGGTCCAAACTTTGCCGTAGGGGCTAAGCATAGGCAGTACCAAGACGAAGGGTTATATGGCCAGGGGGACCCTACTTTGACCATGGATTGTGGAACAATGAAAAATTTACCCAGCTGGGGATTTTGGGAATGGATTATGCTAGCATAGAGCTAGCAAATCCCAAAAGCTCGGTCCAAACTTTGCCGTAGGGGCTAAGCATAGGCAGTACCAAGACGAAGGGTTATATGGCCAGGGGGACCCTACTTTGACCATGGATTGTGGAACAATGAAAAATTTACCCAGCTGGGGATTTTGGGAATGGATTATGCTAGCATAGAGCTAGCAAATCCCAAAAGCTCGGTCCAAACTTTGCCGTAGGGGCTAAGCATAGGCAGTACCAAGACGAAGGGTTATATGGCCAGGGGGACCCTACTTTGACCATGGATTGTGGAACAATGAAAAATTTACCCAGCTGGGGATTTTGGGAATGGATTATGCTAGCATAGAGCTAGCAAATCCCAAAAGCTCGGTCCAAACTTTGCCGTAGGGGCTAAGCATAGGCAGTACCAAGACGAAGGGTTATATGGCCAGGGGGACCCTACTTTGACCATGGATTGTGGAACAATGAAAAATTTACCCAGCTGGGGATTTTGGGAATGGATTATGCTAGCATAGAGCTAGCAAATCCCAAAAGCTCGGTCCAAACTTTGCCGTAGGGGCTAAGCATAGGCAGTACCAAGACGAAGGGTTATATGGCCAGGGGGACCCTACTTTGACCATGGATTGTGGAACAATGAAAAATTTACCCAGCTGGGGATTTTGGGAATGGATTATGCTAGCATAGAGCTAGCAAATCCCAAAAGCTCGGTCCAAACTTTGCCGTAGGGGCTAAGCATAGGCAGTACCAAGACGAAGGGTTATATGGCCAGGGGGACCCTACTTTGACCATGGATTGTGGAACAATGAAAAATTTACCCAGCTGGGGATTTTGGGAATGGATTATGCTAGCATAGAGCTAGCAAATCCCAAAAGCTCGGTCCAAACTTTGCCGTAGGGGCTAAGCATAGGCAGTACCAAGACGAAGGGTTATATGGCCAGGGGGACCCTACTTTGACCATGGATTGTGGAACAATGAAAAATTTACCCAGCTGGGGATTTTGGGAATGGATTATGCTAGCATAGAGCTAGCAAATCGCAAAAGCTCGGTCCAAACTTTGCCGTAGGGGCTAAGCATAGGCAGTACCAAGACGAAGGGTTATATGGCCAGGGGGACCCTACTTTGACCATGGATTGTGGAACAATGAAAAATTTACCCAGCTGGGGATTTTGGGAATGGATTATGCTAGCATAGAGCTAGCAAATCCCAAAAGCTCGGTCCAAACTTTGCCGTAGGGGCTAAGCATAGGCAGTACCAAGACGAAGGGTTATATGGCCAGGGGGACCCTACTTTGACCATGGATTGTGGAACAATGAAAAATTTACCCAGCTGGGGATTTTGGGAATGGATTATGCTAGCATAGAGCTAGCAAATCCCAAAAGCTCGGTCCAAACTTTGCCGTAGGGGCTAAGCATAGGCAGTACCAAGACGAAGGGTTATATGGCCAGGGGGACCCTACTTTGACCATGGATTGTGGAACAATGAAAAATTTACCCAGCTGGGGATTTTGGGAATGGATTATGCTAGCATAGAGCTAGCAAATCCCAAAAGCTCGGTCCAAACTTTGCCGTAGGGGCTAAGCATAGGCAGTACCAAGACGAAGGGTTATATGGCCAGGGGGACCCTACTTTGACCATGGATTGTGGAACAATGAAAAATTTACCCAGCTGGGGATTTTGGTAATGGATTATGCTAGCATAGAGCTAGCAAATCCCAAAAGCTCGGTCCAAACTTTGCCGTAGGGGCTAAGCATAGGCAGTACCAAGACGAAGGGTTATATGGCCAGGGGGACCCTACTTTGACCATGGATTGTGGAACAATGAAAAATTTACCCAGCTGGGGATTTTGGAAATGGATTATGCTAGCATAGAGCTAGCAAATCCCAAAAGCTCGGTCCAAACTTTGCCGTAGGGGCTAAGCATAGGCAGTACCAAGACGAAGGGTTATATGGCCCCTACATCTTAGTATCCCTATGGAATGAGCCATACGGCAAAGTTTGGACCGAGCTTTTGGGATATGCTAGTACTATCCTAGCACTATCCAGCCGTTTAGTCCCCTGCTGGGTAAATTTTTACTTTTTCTTGATTGTTGGTCAAAGTTGGGAACCTCGTCCTTCTGCCAATACATCTTGGTACCCCTATGGAATGAGCCCTACGGCAAAGTTTGGACCAAACGTTTGGGATATGCTAGTACTATCCTAACACTATTTAGTCTTTTAATCCCTAGCTGGGTAATTTTTTACTTGTTTCTTGATTGTTGGTCATAGTTGGGTACCCTCGACCGTCTGCCCCTAGATTTTGGTACCAATATGGAATGTTCCCTACGGCAAAGTTTGGACCGAATTTTTGGGATATGCTAGTACTATCCTACCGCTATCCAACCCTTTAATCCCCTGCTGGATAAATTTTTACTTTTTTCTTGATAATTGGTCAAAGTTGGGTACATTCGTCCGTCTGCCCCTACATCTTGGTACCTCTATGGAATGAGCCCTACGGCAAAGTTTCGACCGAGCTTTTGGGATATGCTAGTACTAATCTAGCACTATTCAGCCGTTTAATCCCCTGCTGGGTAAATTTTTACTTTTTTCTTGATTGTTGGTCAAAGTTGGGAACCTCGACCGTCTGCCCCTACATCTTGGTACCCATATGGAATATTCCCTACGGCAAAGTTTGGACCGAGCTTTTAAGATATGCTAGTACTATCCTAGCACTATCCAGCCGTTTAATCCCCTGCTGGGTAAGTTTTTACTTTTTTCTTGATTGTTGGGCAAAGTTGGGAATCTCGTCCGTCTGCCCCTACATCTTGGTACCCCTATGGAATGAGCCTACGGCAAAGTTTGGACCAAACTTTTAAGATATGCTAGTACTATCCTAGCACTATCCAGTCTTTTAATCCCTAGCTGGGTAAATGTTTACTTGTTTCTTGATTGTTGGTCATAGTTGGGTACCCTCGACCGTCTGCCCCTAGATTTTGGTACCAATATGGAATGTTCCCTACGGCAAAGTTTGGACCGAATTTTTTAGATATGCTAGTACTCTCCTACCACTATCCAGCCCTTTAATCCCCTGCTGGGTAAATTTTTACTTTTTTCTAGATTGTTGGTCAAAGTTGGGTACCCTCCTACCTCTGACCCAACATCTTGATACCCCCTATGGAATGAGCCCTACGGCAAAGTTTGGACCGACCTTTTAGGATTTGCTAGTACTATCCTAGCACTATCCAGTCCTTTAATCCCTTGATGGGTAAATTTTTAGTTTTTTTCTTGATTGTTGGTCAAAGTTCGGTACCCTCCTACCTCTGACCCAACATCTTGATACCCCCTATGGAATGAGCCCTACGGCAAAGTTTGGACCGACCTTTTAGGATTTGCTAGTACTATCCTAGCCCTATATAGTCCTTTAATCTCTAGCTGGGTAAATTTTCACTTTTTTCTTGATAGTTGGTCAAATTTGGGTACCCTCGACCGTCTGCCCCTAGATTTTGGTACCCATATGGAATGAGCCCTACGGCAACATTTGGACCGAACTTTTGGGATATGCTAGAACTGTCCTACCACTATCTAGCCCTTTAATCCCCTGCTGGGTAATTTTTTACTTTTTTTCTTGATAGTTGGTCAAAGTTTGGTACCTTCGTCCGTCTGCCCCTACATCTTGGTACCCCTATGGAATGAGCCCTACGGCAAAGTCTGGACCGAGCTTTAAGGATATGCTAGTACTATCCAAGCACTATTCAGTCCTTTAATCCCTAGCTGGGTAAATTTTCAATTTTTTCTTGATTGTTGGTCAAAGTTCGGTACCCTATTCCGTCTGACCCTACATCTTGGTACTCCCTATGGAATGAGCCCTACGGCAAAGTTTGGGCCGAGTTGTCGGGGTATGCTAGTACTATCCTAGCACTATCCAGCCCTTTAATTCCCTGCTGGGTAAATGTTTACTTTTTTGTTGATTGTTGGTCAAATTTGGGTGCCCTCGACCGTCTGCCCCAATATTTTGGTACCCCTATGGAATAAGCCCTGCGGCAAAGTTTGGACCGAGCTTTTAGGATTTGCTAGTACTATCCTCGCCCTATATAGTCCTTTAATCCCTTGCTGGGTAAATTTTCACTCCTTTCTTGATTGTTGGTCAAAGTTTGGTATCCTCGTATGTCTGCCCCTACATTTTGGTACCCCTATGGAATGAGCCCTACTGCAAAGTTTGGACCGAGCTTTTGGGATATGCTAGTACTATCCTAGCACTATCGAGTCCTTTAATCCCTAGCTGGGTAAATTTTTACTTTGTTCTTGATTGTTGGTCAAAGTTGGGTACCCTCGACCGTCTGCCCCTACATCTTGGTACCCAAATGGAATGAGCCTTACGGCAAAGTTTGGACCGAGCTTTTAAGATATGCCAGTACTATCCTAGCACTATATAGTCCTTTAATCCCCTGCTGGGTAAATTTTTACTTTTTTCTAGATTGTTGGTCAAAGTTGGGCACCCTCCTACCTCTGACCCAACATCTTGATACCCCCTATGGAATGAGCCCTACGGCAAAGTTTGGACCGACCTTTTAGGATTTGCTAGTACTATCCTAGCACTATCCAGTCCTTTAATCCCTTGATTGGTAAATGTTTAGTTTTTTCTTGATTGTTGGTCAAATTTGGGTACCCTCGTCCGTCTGCCCCTACATCTTGGTACCCCTATGGAATGACCCCTACGGTAAAGTTTGAACCGAGCTTTTGGGATTTGCTAGTACTATCCTAGCACTATCCAGTCCTTTAATCCCTAGCTGGGTAAATTTTTACTTCATTCTTGATTGTTGGTCAAAGTTCGGTACCTTCGACCGTCTGCCCCTACATCTTGGTACCCATATGGAATTAGCCCTACTGCAAAGTTTGGACCGAGCTTTTGGGATATGCTAGTACTATCCTAGCACTATCCAGCCGTTTAATTCCCTGCTGGGTAATTTTTTTCTTTTTTTCTATTGTTGGTCAAAGTTGGGTACCCTCCTCCCTCTGACCCTACATCTTGGTACTCATTATGGAATGAGCCCTACGGCAAAGTTTGGGCCGAGTTGTCGGGATATGCTAGTACTATCCTAGCACTATCCAGCCCTTTAATCCCCTGCTGGGTAAATGTTTACTTTTTTGTTGATTGTTGGTCAAATTTGGGTGCCCTCGACCGTCTGCCCCAATATTTTGGTACCCCTATGGAATAAGCCCTGCGGCAAAGTTTGGACCGAGCTTTTAGGATTTGCTAGTACTATCTTAGCACTATCCAGTCCTTTAATCCCTTGATGGGTAAATTTTTAGTTTTTTCTTGATTGTTGGTCAAATTTGGGTACCCTCGTCCGTCTGCCCCTACATCTTGGTACCCCTATGGAATGACCCCTACGGTAAAGTTTGAACCGAGCTTTTGGGATTTGCTAGTACTATCCTAGCACTATCCAGTCCTTTAATCCCTAGCTGGGTAAATTTTTACTTCATTCTTGATTGTTGGTCAAAGTTCGGTACCCTCGACCGTCTGCCCCTACATCTTGGTACCCATATGGAATTAGCCCTACTGCAAAGTTTGGACCGAGCTTTTGGGATATGCTAGTACTATCCTAGCACTATCCAGCCGTTTAATTCCCTGCTGGGTAATTTTTTTCTTTTTTTTTATTGTTGGTCAAAGTTGGGTACCCTCCTCCCTCCGACCCTACATCTTGGTACTCCCTATGGAATGAGCCCTACGGCAAAGTTTGGACCGAGCTTTTGGGATATGCTAGTACTATCCTAGCACTATCGAGTCCTTTAATCCCTAGCTGGGTAAATTTTTACTTTTTTCTTGATTGTTGGTCAAAGTTGGGTACCCTCGACCGTCTGCCCCTACATCTTGGTACCCAAATGGAATGAGCCCTACGGCAAAGTTTGGACCGAGCTTTTAAGATATGCCAGTACTATCCTAGCACTATATAGTCCTTTAATCCCCTGCTGGGTAAATTTTTACTTTTTTCTAGATTGTTGGTCAAAGTTGGGCACCCTCCTACCTCTGACCCAACATCTTGATACCCCCTATGAAATGAGCCCTACGGCAAAGTTTGGACCGACCTTTTAGGATTTGCTAGTACTATCCTAGCACTATCCAGTCCTTTAATCCCTTGATGGGTAAATGTTTAGTTTTTTCTTGATTGTTGGTCAAATTTGGGTACCCTCGTCCGTCTGCCCCTACATCTTGGTACCCCTATGGAATGACCCCTACGGTAAAGTTTGAACCGAGCTTTTGGGATTTGCTAGTACTATCCTAGCACTATCCAGTCCTTTAATCCCTAGCTGGGTAAATTTTTACTTCATTCTTGATTGTTGGTCAAAGTTCGGTACCCTCGACCGTCTGCCCCTACATCTTGGTACCCATATGGAATTAGCCCTACTGCAAAGTTTGGACCGAGCTTTTGGGATATGCTAGTACTATCCTAGCACTATCCAGCCGTTTAATTCCCTGCTGGGTAATTTTTTTCTTTGTTCTTGATTGTTGGTCAAAGTTGGGTACCCTCGACCGTCTGCCCCTACATCTTGGTACCCAAATGGAATGAGCCCTACGGCAAAGTTTGGACCGAGCTTTTAAGATATGCCAGTACTATCCTAGCACTATATAGTCCTTTAATCCCCTGCTGGGTAAATTTTTACTTTTTTCTAGATTGTTGGTCAAAGTTGGGCACCCTCCTACCTCTGACCCAACATCTTGATACCCCCTATGGAATGAGCCCTACGGCAAAGTTTGGACCGACCTTTTAGGATTTGCTAGTACTATCCTAGCACTATCCAGTCCTTTAATCCCTTGATGGGTAAATGTTTAGTTTTTTCTTGATTGTTGGTCAAAGTTTGGTATCCTCGTATGTCTGCCCCTACATTTTGGTACCCCTATGGAATGAGCCCTACGGCAAAGTTTGGAACGAGCTTTTGGGATATGCTAGTACTATCCTAGCACTATCGAGTCCTTTAATCCCTAGCTGAGTAAATTTTTACTTTTTTCTTGATTGTTGGTCAAAGTTGGGTACCCTCGACCGTCTGCCCCTACATCTTGGTACCCCTATGGAATGAGCCCTACGGCAAAGTTTGGACCGAGCTTTTAAGATATGCCAGTACTATCCTAGTACTATATAGTCCTTTAATCCCCTGCTGGGTAAATTTTTACTTTTTTCTAGATTGTTGGTCAAAGTTGGGTACCCTCCTACCTCTGACCCAACATCTTGATACCCCCTATGGAATGAGCCCTACGGCAAAGTTTGGACCGAGCTTTTAAGATATGCCAGTACTATCCTAGTACTATATAGTCCTTTAATCCCTAGCTGGGTAAATTTTTACTTCATTCTTGATTGTTGGTCAAAGTTCGGTACCCTCGACCGTCTGCCCCTACATCTTGGTACCCATATGGAATTAGCCCTACTGCAAAGTTTGGACCGAGCTTTTGGGATATGCTAGTACTATCCTAGCACTATCCAGCCGTTTAATTCCCTGCTGGGTAATTTTTTTCTTTTTTTTATTGTTGGTCAAAGTTGGGTACCCTCCTCCCTCCGACCCTACATCTTGGTACTCCCTATGGAATGAGCCCTACGGCAAAGTTTGGGCCGAGTTTGCGGGATATGCTAGTACTATCCTAGCACTATCCAGCCCTTTAATCCCCTGCTGGGTAAATGTTTACTTTTTTGTTGATTGTTGGTCAAATTTGGGTGCCCTCGACCGTCTGCCCCAATATTTTGGTACCCCTATGGAATAAGCCCTGCGGCAAAGTTTGGACCGAGCTTTTAGGATTTGCTAGTACTATCCTAGCCCTATATAGTCCTTTAATCCTTTGCTGGGTAAATTTTCACTCCTTTCTTGATTGTTGGTCAAAGTTTGGTATCCTCGTATGTCTGCCCCTACATTTTGGTACCCCTATGGAATGAGTCCTACGGCAAAGTTTGGACCGAGCTTTTGGGATATGCTAGTACTATCCTAGCACTATCCAGCCGTTTAATTCCCTGCTGGGTAATTTTTTTCTTTGTTCTTGATTGTTGGTCAAAGTTGGGTACCCTCGACCGTCTGCCCCTACATCTTGGTACCCAAATGGAATGAGCCCTACGGCAAAGTTTGGACCGAGCTTTTAAGATATGCCAGTACTATCCTAGCACTATATAGTCCTTTAATCCCCTGCTGGGTAAATTTTTACTTTTTTCTAGATTGTTGGTCAAAGTTGGGCACCCTCCTACCTCTGACCCAACATCTTGATACCCCCTATGGAATGAGCCCTACGGCAAAGTTTGGACCGACCTTTTAGGATTTGCTAGTACTATCCTAGCACTATCCAGTCCTTTAATCCCTTGATGGGTAAATGTTTAGTTTTTTCTTGATTGTTGGTCAAAGTTTGGTATCCTCGTATGTCTGCCCCTACATTTTGGTACCCCTATGGAATGAGCCCTACGGCAAAGTTTGGAACGAGCTTTTGGGATATGCTAGTACTATCCTAGCACTATCGAGTCCTTTAATCCCTAGCTGAGTAAATTTTTACTTTTTTCTTGATTGTTGGTCAAAGTTGGGTACCCTCGACCGTCTGCCCCTACATCTTGGTACCCCTATGGAATGAGCCCTACGGCAAAGTTTGGACCGAGCTTTTAAGATATGCCAGTACTATCCTAGTACTATATAGTCCTTTAATCCCCTGCTGGGTAAATTTTTACTTTTTTCTAGATTGTTGGTCAAAGTTGGGTACCCTCCTACCTCTGACCCAACATCTTGATACCCCCTATGGAATGAGCCCTACGGCAAAGTTTGGACCGAGCTTTTAAGATATGCCAGTACTATCCTAGTACTATATAGTCCTTTAATCCCTAGCTGGGTAAATTTTTACTTCATTCTTGATTGTTGGTCAAAGTTCGGTACCCTCGACCGTCTGCCCCTACATCTTGGTACCCATATGGAATTAGCCCTACTGCAAAGTTTGGACCGAGCTTTTGGGATATGCTAGTACTATCCTAGCACTATCCAGCCGTTTAATTCCCTGCTGGGTAATTTTTTTCTTTTTTTTATTGTTGGTCAAAGTTGGGTACCCTCCTCCCTCCGACCCTACATCTTGGTACTCCCTATGGAATGAGCCCTACGGCAAAGTTTGGGCCGAGTTTGCGGGATATGCTAGTACTATCCTAGCACTATCCAGCCCTTTAATCCCCTGCTGGGTAAATGTTTACTTTTTTGTTGATTGTTGGTCAAATTTGGGTGCCCTCGACCGTCTGCCCCAATATTTTGGTACCCCTATGGAATAAGCCCTGCGGCAAAGTTTGGACCGAGCTTTTAGGATTTGTTAGTACTATCCTCGCCCTATATAGTCCTTTAATCCTTTGCTGGGTAAATTTTCACTCCTTTCTTGATTGTTGGTCAAAGTTTGGTATCCTCGTATGTCTGCCCCTACATTTTGGTACCCCTATGGAATGAGTCCTACGGCAAAGTTTGGACCGAGCTTTTGGGATATGCTAGTACTATCCTAGCACTATCGAGTCCTTTAATCCCTAGCTGGGTAAATTTTTACTTTTTTCTTGATTGTTGGTCAAAGTTGGGTACCCTCGACCGTCTGCCCCTACATCTTGGTACCCATATGGAATGAGCCCTACGGCAAAGTTTGGACCGAGCTTTTAAGATATGCCAGTACTATCCTAGCACTATATAGTCCTTTAATCCCCTGCTGGGTAAATTTTTACTTTTTTCTAGATTGTTGGTCAAAGTTGGGTACCCTCCTACCTCTGACCCAACATCTTGATACCCCCTATGGAATGAGCCCTACGGCAAAGTTTGGGCCGAGTTGTCGGGATATGCTAGTACTATCCTAGCACTATCCAGCCCTTTAATCCCCTGCTGGGTAAATGTTTACTTTTTTGTTGATTGTTGGTCAAATTTGGGTGCCCTCGACCGTCTGTCCCAATATTTTGGTACCCCTATGGAATAAGCCCTGCGGCAAAGTTTGGACCGAGCTTTTAGGATTTGTTAGTACTATCCTAGCCCTATATAGTCCTTTAATCCCTTGCTGGGTAAATTTTCACTCCTTTCTTGATTGTTGGTCAAAGTTTGGTATCCTCGTATGTCTGCCCCTACATTTTGGTACCCCTATGGAATGAGTCCTACGGCAAAGTTTGGACCGAGCTTTTGGGATATGCTAGTACTATCCTAGCACTATCGAGTCCTTTAATCCCTAGCTGGGTAAATTTTTACTTTTTTCTTGATTGTTGGTCAAAGTTGGGTACCCTCGACCGTCTGCCCCTACATCTTGGTACCCATATGGAATGAGCCCTACGGCAAAGTTTGGACCGAGCTTTTAAGATATGCCAGTACTATCCTAGCACTATATAGTCCTTTAATCCCCTGCTGGGTAAATTTTTACTTTTTTCTAGATTGTTGGTCAAAGTTGGGTACCCTCCTACCTCTGACACAACATCTTGATACCCCCTATGGAATGAGCCCTACGGCAAAGTTTGGACCGACCTTTTAGGATTTGCTAGTACTATCCTAGCACTATCCAGTCCTTTAATCCCTTGATGGGTAAATTTTTAGTTTTTTCTTGATTGTTGGTCAAATTTGGGTACCCTCGTCCGTCTGCCCCTACATCTAGGTACCCCTATGGAATGACCCCTACGGTAAAGTTTTAACCGAGCTTTTGGGATTTGCTAGTACTATCCTAGCACTATCCAGTCCTTTAATCCCTAGCTGGGTAAATTTTTACTTCATTTTTGATTGTTGGTCAAAGTTCGGTACCCTCGACCGTCTGCCCCTACATCTTGGTATCCATATGGAATTAGCCCTACTGCAAAGTTTGGACCGAGCTTTTGGGATATGCTAGTACTATCCTAGCACTATCCAGCCGTTTAATTCCCTGCTGGGTAATTTTTTTCTTTTTTTTTATTGTTGGTCAAAGTTGGGTACCCTCCTCCCTCTGACCCTACATCTTGGTACCCATATGGAATTAGCCCTACGGCAAAGTTTCGACCGAACTTTTGGGATGTGCTAGTACTATCCTAGCACTATCCAGTCCTTTAATAACTAGCTGGGTAAATTTTTACTTTTTTCTTCATTGTTGGTAAAAGTTGGGTACCCTGGTCCTTCTGGCCCTACATTTTGGTATTTCCTGTGGAATGAGCCCTAAGGCAAAGTTTTGACCGAGCTTTGGGGATTTTTTTTCTACTTTACAGGATGCCGAACAAGTATTTGACCTTTAAGAAAAAGTGGCTATTGGTTTCTATTATTTAACATTTGTGATAAAAAATAGCTACTACTGGTTTTTTTTCTGCATTGTTTCAATGTGTGTTATCTAGTCACTTTTTAATGGATACGAAAAACCTAATATTTATTTGTTCAAACACATTTGCAATAAATGGTTAGGACACATATATTCAAATCAAACATTCAACAAACTTGTACCACAATAAAATGAATTAAACGTAACTAAAACGTTTTAAATACATGTACGTTGATACGTTTTTCCTTAAGTATAGGTGGTCTAGTGGTCTAGGGCGCTGGACACCGTGCAGGCGGTGTTGTCATAGATGACAATCAGTATGGGTTCGAATCCAGCTATAGACCATGTTGGATTTTCTGATGTCAACAGCTTTAAAAATATGATTTTTATCACTGTTGGCATATGGATATACTTTCTACCTTTGCAACTAACCTACAATATCTATATATTTACTATACCAACATTCAATGGTCATGCACAGTGTTAACATTTAATTGAATTTTTTTTTAACTACAGTAGTAAACCACACCCAGCAAAACAATCACTTTTACCTTCAAAGACAAATAATTCTATAATAAATTGACCCAATTACATTTTTAACAATAATTAATAAAGTTGAAAATTAAGAAAAAAATCCAAAAAGCACAGTTCTTAATTCCTACATGGCTTTTTGGGTCTTCCTCAAAAAATTCAGGGTAGATAAATCTTGGCATGCTGACCACTTTTACCTGTTTGCGGGAATTTCGATATGTGAGGCCGTTTTTGTGTTATTTGCAAAAAATGCAATTTACCTACCCCTATGGTCTATTTTTAGCCACGACGATTATATTTTTCCTTAAAAAAGTCTAAACTCCACATCATACACTAAAAAGAAACACGCCATGCTTGACTTTTAGTGTCAGAGCAGTTAAAGTGTGAAAAAGTTAACAGACGGACGGACGACAAAGATTAATGCTCGCATGACCCTTCGGTTCAGGTGAGCAAAAATGTATATAGGAAAATTGTACGACATTGCGATTTTTTGGTTTTTAGATATTACCATTTTCGCGCGTTTTCTTATTGTTCGCTAGCTTGATTTTTGTTATTGTTCGCTGGCTTATTGTTCGCTAGCTTGAGTTTAGTACCTTAGGCAGGTAACTGACAAACCTAATCACATACAGTTAGGGAAGTCCCTGTATTGTTAAATACAAACGGGACTCGAACACCAGCTCTAGTGATCAATAGTGTGGTATTTAAACCAGTGCCTTAGACCACTCCGCCACCCAGGCCCCAGATGCAAAAGGGACACTAAAATCT
>CAXARO010001613.1:0-13507 GCA_963971305.1 Arcuatula senhousia
TTTGTCTTAGCCATTTCAGACAAATTGTCGTTTATATTGTAGGTTGCGTCGCGTACATACGAAAGCCCCGGAGGGACTTCTTAATCCTTAATCCTTAATCCCTAATTCTTAATCCTTTATCCCTAATTCTTAATCCTTAATCCTTAATCCCTAATCCTTAATTCTTAATACATAATCCTTAATTTCGGACCATTGTGATTTTCAATTACTCCGGTGTGTCTCACACTATATCTGGATTTTCTTTATCTCTTAGACTTTTGAGATTGATCCTACATCACGGCCACCAATGTCCTAAATATCAACGCCATGTTATACGAAGAAATGATAGGTGTGCTTCATATTTTCATCACAGGGTGGGAACGGAAATTGTATAGTTTCTGGAAGCGCCGTTCGCGAATCGAGGATATTTTCTGATACAGGTAGCGCCAGATTCAAAAATGTCAAAACACGGGAATTAGCAGTCACGTTCAAGAACAATATGAAGAAAAAAAACAATGAAATTGTAATGAAAATAGTTGTAAGTACATTATGTAAGCAGCAAGGTTCATAATACTACAATCAGCCATGTTTTTGACTATTTAATTCACCTCAAACGCCGAGACGTAGATGAAAAAATTGACATGGCTTGTCTTTTTCGGGGTCTGATGTGAAATCGGTTTCAATCTAGACCTTGTTTAATGCGCCAATCCACAGATCAACCAAACAAGATTCAAAACATTATAAAAGATTAGCGACATTTTTGCGTTTTAATTGTATTATTGCATTTTTCATATCGCCTCTTAATTTCAACACTTGAAAGGGTAGCGTCCGCATTTTTATGTGAACGGGTAGCTCACAATTTTAAAAAAAATATATTTCATTTGAATAGCGCAATAAAACATAAAACGTGGAAGTAATGACCAAATGAAAAAAATAAAAATGAACTCACTACACTCAATCGATCTTGAATTAGAATATGCTCTTTTTAAATTCATTGCTACGTTGGAATGCTAAGAAAAAAAATTAAAAACCCGAATTAACCGACCTTAAAAATCAGTGATGCATCACACAAAACCTCAAAGTTTGTCTACATATGTACATTAAATGAATATTTTGGGTCTTATTTTGTAAGCTTAGCATATATTGAACATTTTAAGACCATTAGGAATCAGTTTTGTTTTTTCAATTTGTCAAAATCCTTCTGATCATACATATACCCCTTGAAAAGTAAGAAAATGCTAATTTTCTACTCCGCGAATGTAGGAAGGAGTAAAAATAAAACCCCATGCACTTATTTCTTGAAAACAGGTGTTTTTCATGTTTAATATATGTTATTCTATTGATATAAGCAATTGGTTTGGGAAAAATCTATAAAATGTTTTTAAAATTAATAAAAAGGCATCATGGGTTTTACTGCAGATTTAGCGGACAAAATGTTTAAGCCAATATCTCACAAAAAAGTGCTTATATCTTTAAGGTTAAGCATTGCAAATCTCTGAAACATTCTATTTCAACTCAAAAAAGACTCAGCATCATAAAAAACACTTTATTTCTAAAAGTTGAGGCGTTTCTGAGGTGTTTTAGGTACGAGTACACAATTATCGCCCTTTGCTTTTCGTTGACCACGAATATAGTTCCTATTAAAAATAGTGCTTCAGAAAATAATTTGCTTCAATGTGTTCTCTTTAATTTTTGTAGTTGTTTTTGGTCTCATTTCAAAGGAAAGGGGTCACAGAACACTAGCAAGATGTTTTAGAAATGAAGTAAAGATGCTTTATGTGAGTTAAGAAATGACAAAAAGGGGGATTTTTTTCTTTTCGGAAGCTTTCGGAACTGACCCCCTCTAGGGCCTTATAGTTTTCACTTGTCAAAAAAGTTGAATATATGCAATTTTTTTTTATTTTCCAGTATTAAGGGCATTTTGGCCATAGGTACAATATAGCTAAATGTAAAGTATTTATAGCCATAATTTTTTTCGTAAAGTAAAATTTCGCTATATTAAACAAAGAGGGAAAATTAATTGTGTACTCGGGCATAGAAGAGGCCCTGTGGTAAGTCTAGAGGCAACACTTGGAACTGGCAAAAATTAAAAGAAATAGTCTAAATCTATCAAATTCAACAAGTTAGCATGGTTTCAGTCAAGATTTTGTTCATTGAGCTTGCTCTATATCCATATCAAGCCAATTTAAGGTCTCTATGGGAATTTCAATGCATTTTCTGTGCTTGGGAAAATTTAGTCAAGAGGTCACCAAGTGTGAACCTAAACAAACTTGTTTAATCCTTCTGAAAGTCTTATTGAGTAAGAAAGTACCCAGGGAAGTAAAAAGAATTCATTTATAACAACAATTTTCATCAGAAAAGGAAAATACTTTGATTTTTTGTGTGAAGTGCTAGTGTGCGGCCAGCTGTCATTTTTATTCATATGCTCTTCTTGGTGTTGATTTCAATTAAAATCTCCAATACATGATAGAATAAACCTTAGACAGAAACAGTACAATAAGATATGTGTAAGAAACAGAGAAAATGTCTGAAAACCTACCTGTTTTATCTGTAATGGTCTTCTTGTATGAAAATATTTAGCAGAATTTTACCAAAAATATGTGCATTTTTTCATAATTTTAGTAACATTCATGACCAATTTTCTTTAAAACAGCTCTGACTGTAACTGTTGGGGATAAAATTTGTTGCTTACTATCCTCTCATACTAAAAACATGTTTGCTTTGATTACATCTGCATGTTTTAAATTTTTTTACCTCCCAAAGTTATGCATTTTGTGAGGAAATATTAAAACGCCTTTAAAAATCAGTGATGCATCACACAAAACCTCAAAGTTTGTCTACATATGTACATTAAATGAATATTTTGGGTCTTATTTTGTAAGCTTAGCATATATTGAACATTTTAAGACCATTAGGAATCAGTTTTGTTTTTTCAATTTGTCAAAATCCTTCTGATCATACATATACCCCTTGAAAAGTAAGAAAATGCTAATTTTCTACTCCGCGAATGTAGGAAGGAGTAAAAATAAAACCCCATGCACTTATTTCTTGAAAACAGGTGTTTTTCATGTTTAATATATGTTATTCTATTGATATAAGCAATTGGTTTGGGAAAAATCTATAAAATGTTTTTAAAATTAATAAAAAGGCATCATGGGTTTTACTGCAGATTTAGCGGACAAAATGTTTAAGCCAATATCTCCCAAAAAAGTGCTTATATCTTTAAGGTTAAGCATTGCAAATCTCTGAAACATTCTATTTCAACTCAAAAAAGACTCAGCATCATAAAAAACACTTTATTTCTAAAAGTTGAGGCGTTTCTGAGGTGTTTTAGGTACGAGTACACAATTATCGCCCTTTGCTTTTCGTTGACCACGAATATAGTTCCTATTAAAAATAGTGCTTCAGAAAATAATTTGCTTCAATGTGTTCTCTTTAATTTTTGTAGTTGTTTTTGGTCTCATTTCAAAGGAAAGGGGTCACAGAACATTAGCAAGATGTTTTAGAAATGAAGTAAAGATGCTTTATGTGAATTAAGAAATGACAAAAAGGGGGGATTTTTTCTTTTCGGAAGCTTTCGGAACTGACCCCCTCTAGGGCCTTATAGTTTTCACTTGTCAAAAAAGTTGAATATATGCAATTTTTTTTTATTTTCCAGTATTAAGGGCATTTTGGCCATAGGTACAATATAGCTAAATGTAAAGTATTTATAGCCATAATTTTTTTCGTAAAGTAAAATTTCGCTATATTAAACAAAGAGGGAAAATTAATTGTGTACTCGGGCATAGAAGAGGCCCTGTGGTAAGTCTAGAGGCAACACTTGGAACTGGCAAAAATTAAAAGAAATAGTCTAAATCTATCAAATTCAACAAGTTAGCATGGTTTCAGTCAAGATTTTGTTCATTGAGCTTGCTCTATATCCATATCAAGCCAATTTAAGGTCTCTATGGGAATTTCAATGCATTTTCTGTGCTTGGGAAAATTTAGTCAAGAGGTCACCAAGTGTGAACCTAAACAAACTTGTTTAATCCTTCTGAAAGTCTTATTGAGTAAGAAAGTACCCAGGGAAGTAAAAAGAATTCATTTATAACAACAATTTTCATCAGAAAAGGAAAATACTTTGATTTTTTGTGTGAAGTGCTAGTGTGCGGCCAGCTGTCATTTTTATTCATATGCTCTTCTTGGTGTTGATTTCAATTAAAATCTCCAATACATGATAGAATAAACCTTAGACAGAAACAGTACAATAAGATATGTGTAAGAAACAGAGAAAATGTCTGAAAACCTACCTGTTTTGTCTGTAATGGTCTTCTTGTATGAAAATATTTAGCAGAATTTTACCAAAAATATGTGCATTTTTTCATAATTTTAGTAACATTCATGACCAATTTTCTTTAAAACAGCTCTGACTGTAACTGTTGGGGATAAAATTTGTTGCTTACTATCCTCTCATACTAAAAACATGTTTGCTTTGATTACATCTGCATGTTTTAAATTTTTTTACCTCCCAAAGTTATGCATTTTGTGAGGAAATATTAAAACGCCTTTAAAAATCAGTGATGCATCACACAAAACCTCAAAGTTTGTCTACATCTGTACATTAAATGAATATTTTGGGTCTTATTTTGTAAGCTTAGCATATATTGAACATTTTAAGACCATTAGGAATCAGTTTTGTTTTTTCAATTTGTCAAAATCCTTCTGATCATACATATACCCCTTGAAAAGTAAGAAAATGCTAATTTTCTACTCCGCGAATGTAGGAAGGAGTAAAAATAAAACCCCATGCACTTATTTCTTGAAAACAGGTGTTTTTCATGTTTAATATATGTTATTCTATTGATATAAGCAATTGGTTTGGGAAAAATCTATAAAATGTTTTTAAAATTAATAAAAAGGCATCATGGGTTTTACTGCAGATTTAGCGGACAAAATGTTTAAGCCAATATCTCCCAAAAAAGTGCTTATATCTTTAAGGTTAAGCATTGCAAATCTCTGAAACATTCTATTTCAACTCAAAAAAGACTCAGCATCATAAAAAACACTTTATTTCTAAAAGTTGAGGCGTTTCTGAGGTGTTTTAGGTACGAGTACACAATTATCGCCCTTTGCTTTTCGTTGACCACGAATATAGTTCCTATTAAAAATAGTGCTTCAGAAAATAATTTGCTTCAATGTGTTCTCTTTAATTTTTGTAGTTGTTTTTGGTCTCATTTCAAAGGAAAGGGGTCACAGAACATTAGCAAGATGTTTTAGAAATGAAGTAAAGATGCTTTATGTGAATTAAGAAATGACAAAAAGGGGGGATTTTTTCTTTTCGGAAGCTTTCGGAACTGACCCCCTCTAGGGCCTTATAGTTTTCACTTGTCAAAAAAGTTGAATATATGCAATTTTTTTTTATTTTCCAGTATTAAGGGCATTTTGGCCATAGGTACAATATAGCTAAATGTAAAGTATTTATAGCCATAATTTTTTTCGTAAAGTAAAATTTCGCTATATTAAACAAAGAGGGAAAATTAATTGTGTACTCGGGCATAGAAGAGGCCCTGTGGTAAGTCTAGAGGCAACACTTGGAACTGGCAAAAATTAAAAGAAATAGTCTAAATCTATCAAATTCAACAAGTTAGCATGGTTTCAGTCAAGATTTTGTTCATTGAGCTTGCTCTATATCCATATCAAGCCAATTTAAGGTCTCTATGGGAATTTCAATGCATTTTCTGTGCTTGGGAAAATTTAGTCAAGAGGTCACCAAGTGTGAACCTAAACAAACTTGTTTAATCCTTCTGAAAGTCTTATTGAGTAAGAAAGTACCCAGGGAAGTAAAAAGAATTCATTTATAACAACAATTTTCATCAGAAAAGGAAAATACTTTGATTTTTTGTGTGAAGTGCTAGTGTGCGGCCAGCTGTCATTTTTATTCATATGCTCTTCTTGGTGTTGATTTCAATTAAAATCTCCAATACATGATAGAATAAACCTTAGACAGAAACAGTACAATAAGATATGTGTAAGAAACAGAGAAAATGTCTGAAAACCTACCTGTTTTATCTGTAATGGTCTTCTTGTATGAAAATATTTAGCAGAATTTTACCAAAAATATGTGCATTTTTTCATAATTTTAGTAACATTCATGACCAATTTTCTTTAAAACAGCTCTGACTGTAACTGTTGGGGATAAAATTTGTTGCTTACTATCCTCTCATACTAAAAACATGTTTGCTTTGATTACATCTGCATGTTTTAAATTTTTTTACCTCCCAAAGTTATGCATTTTGTGAGGAAATATTAAAACGCCTTTAAAAATCAGTGATGCATCACACAAAACCTCAAAGTTTGTCTACATATGTACATTAAATGAATATTTTGGGTCTTATTTTGTAAGCTTAGCATATATTGAACATTTTAAGACCATTAGGAATCAGTTTTGTTTTTTCAATTTGTCAAAATCCTTCTGATCATACATATACCCCTTGAAAAGTAAGAAAATGCTAATTTTCTACTCCGCGAATGTAGGAAGGAGTAAAAATAAAACCCCATGCACTTATTTCTTGAAAACAGGTGTTTTTCATGTTTAATATATGTTATTCTATTGATATAAGCAATTGGTTTGGGAAAAATCTATAAAATGTTTTTAAAATTAATAAAAAGGCATCATGGGTTTTACTGCAGATTTAGCGGACAAAATGTTTAAGCCAATATCTCCCAAAAAAGTGCTTATATCTTTAAGGTTAAGCATTGCAAATCTCTGAAACATTCTATTTCAACTCAAAAAAGACTCAGCATCATAAAAAACACTTTATTTCTAAAAGTTGAGGCGTTTCTGAGGTGTTTTAGGTACGAGTACACAATTATCGCCCTTTGCTTTTCGTTGACCACGAATATAGTTCCTATTAAAAATAGTGCTTCAGAAAATAATTTGCTTCAATGTGTTCTCTTTAATTTTTGTAGTTGTTTTTGGTCTCATTTCAAAGGAAAGGGGTCACAGAACACTAGCAAGATGTTTTAGAAATGAAGTAAAGATGCTTTATGTGAGTTAAGAAATGACAAAAAGGGGGATTTTTTTCTTTTCGGAAGCTTTCGGAACTGACCCCCTCTAGGGCCTTATAGTTTTCACTTGTCAAAAAAGTTGAATATATGCAATTTTTTTTTATTTTCCAGTATTAAGGGCATTTTGGCCATAGGTACAATATAGCTAAATGTAAAGTATTTATAGCCATAATTTTTTTCGTAAAGTAAAATTTCGCTATATTAAACAAAGAGGGAAAATTAATTGTGTACTCGGGCATAGAAGAGGCCCTGTGGTAAGTCTAGAGGCAACACTTGGAACTGGCAAAAATTAAAAGAAATAGTCTAAATCTATCAAATTCAACAAGTTAGCATGGTTTCAGTCAAGATTTTGTTCATTGAGCTTGCTCTATATCCATATCAAGCCAATTTAAGGTCTCTATGGGAATTTCAATGCATTTTCTGTGCTTGGGAAAATTTAGTCAAGAGGTCACCAAGTGTGAACCTAAACAAACTTGTTTAATCCTTCTGAAAGTCTTATTGAGTAAGAAAGTACCCAGGGAAGTAAAAAGAATTCATTTATAACAACAATTTTCATCAGAAAAGGAAAATACTTTGATTTTTTGTGTGAAGTGCTAGTGTGCGGCCAGCTGTCATTTTTATTCATATGCTCTTCTTGGTGTTGATTTCAATTAAAATCTCCAATACATGATAGAATAAACCTTAGACAGAAACAGTACAATAAGATATGTGTAAGAAACAGAGAAAATGTCTGAAAACCTACCTGTTTTATCTGTAATGGTCTTCTTGTATGAAAATATTTAGCAGAATTTTACCAAAAATATGTGCATTTTTTCATAATTTTAGTAACATTCATGACCAATTTTCTTTAAAACAGCTCTGACTGTAACTGTTGGGGATAAAATTTGTTGCTTACTATCCTCTCATACTAAAAACATGTTTGCTTTGATTACATCTGCATGTTTTAAATTTTTTTACCTCCCAAAGTTATGCATTTTGTGAGGAAATATTAAAACGCCTTTAAAAATCAGTGATGCATCACACAAAACCTCAAAGTTTGTCTACATATGTACATTAAATGAATATTTTGGGTCTTATTTTGTAAGCTTAGCATATATTGAACATTTTAAGACCATTAGGAATCAGTTTTGTTTTTTCAATTTGTCAAAATCCTTCTGATCATACATATACCCCTTGAAAAGTAAGAAAATGCTAATTTTCTACTCCGCGAATGTAGGAAGGAGTAAAAATAAAACCCCATGCACTTATTTCTTGAAAACAGGTGTTTTTCATGTTTAATATATGTTATTCTATTGATATAAGCAATTGGTTTGGGAAAAATCTATAAAATGTTTTTAAAATTAATAAAAAGGCATCATGGGTTTTACTGCAGATTTAGCGGACAAAATGTTTAAGCCAATATCTCCCAAAAAAGTGCTTATATCTTTAAGGTTAAGCATTGCAAATCTCTGAAACATTCTATTTCAACTCAAAAAAGACTCAGCATCATAAAAAACACTTTATTTCTAAAAGTTGAGGCGTTTCTGAGGTGTTTTAGGTACGAGTACACAATTATCGCCCTTTGCTTTTCGTTGACCACGAATATAGTTCCTATTAAAAATAGTGCTTCAGAAAATAATTTGCTTCAATGTGTTCTCTTTAATTTTTGTAGTTGTTTTTGGTCTCATTTCAAAGGAAAGGGGTCACAGAACATTAGCAAGATGTTTTAGAAATGAAGTAAAGATGCTTTATGTGAATTAAGAAATGACAAAAAGGGGGGATTTTTTCTTTTCGGAAGCTTTCGGAACTGACCCCCTCTAGGGCCTTATAGTTTTCACTTGTCAAAAAAGTTGAATATATGCAATTTTTTTTTATTTTCCAGTATTAAGGGCATTTTGGCCATAGGTACAATATAGCTAAATGTAAAGTATTTATAGCCATAATTTTTTTCGTAAAGTAAAATTTCGCTATATTAAACAAAGAGGGAAAATTAATTGTGTACTCGGGCATAGAAGAGGCCCTGTGGTAAGTCTAGAGGCAACACTTGGAACTGGCAAAAATTAAAAGAAATAGTCTAAATCTATCAAATTCAACAAGTTAGCATGGTTTCAGTCAAGATTTTGTTCATTGAGCTTGCTCTATATCCATATCAAGCCAATTTAAGGTCTCTATGGGAATTTCAATGCATTTTCTGTGCTTGGGAAAATTTAGTCAAGAGGTCACCAAGTGTGAACCTAAACAAACTTGTTTAATCCTTCTGAAAGTCTTATTGAGTAAGAAAGTACCCAGGGAAGTAAAAAGAATTCATTTATAACAACAATTTTCATCAGAAAAGGAAAATACTTTGATTTTTTGTGTGAAGTGCTAGTGTGCGGCCAGCTGTCATTTTTATTCATATGCTCTTCTTGGTGTTGATTTCAATTAAAATCTCCAATACATGATAGAATAAACCTTAGACAGAAACAGTACAATAAGATATGTGTAAGAAACAGAGAAAATGTCTGAAAACCTACCTGTTTTATCTGTAATGGTCTTCTTGTATGAAAATATTTAGCAGAATTTTACCAAAAATATGTGCATTTTTTCATAATTTTAGTAACATTCATGACCAATTTTCTTTAAAACAGCTCTGACTGTAACTGTTGGGGATAAAATTTGTTGCTTACTATCCTCTCATACTAAAAACATGTTTGCTTTGATTACATCTGCATGTTTTAAATTTTTTTACCTCCCAAAGTTATGCATTTTGTGAGGAAATATTAAAACGCCTTTAAAAATCAGTGATGCATCACACAAAACCTCAAAGTTTGTCTACATATGTACATTAAATGAATATTTTGGGTCTTATTTTGTAAGCTTAGCATATATTGAACATTTTAAGACCATTAGGAATCAGTTTTGTTTTTTCAATTTGTCAAAATCCTTCTGATCATACATATACCCCTTGAAAAGTAAGAAAATGCTAATTTTCTACTCCGCGAATGTAGGAAGGAGTAAAAATAAAACCCCATGCACTTATTTCTTGAAAACAGGTGTTTTTCATGTTTAATATATGTTATTCTATTGATATAAGCAATTGGTTTGGGAAAAATCTATAAAATGTTTTTAAAATTAATAAAAAGGCATCATGGGTTTTACTGCAGATTTAGCGGACAAAATGTTTAAGCCAATATCTCACAAAAAAGTGCTTATATCTTTAAGGTTAAGCATTGCAAATCTCTGAAACATTCTATTTCAACTCAAAAAAGACTCAGCATCATAAAAAACACTTTATTTCTAAAAGTTGAGGCGTTTCTGAGGTGTTTTAGGTACGAGTACACAATTATCGCCCTTTGCTTTTCGTTGACCACGAATATAGTTCCTATTAAAAATAGTGCTTCAGAAAATAATTTGCTTCAATGTGTTCTCTTTAATTTTTGTAGTTGTTTTTGGTCTCATTTCAAAGGAAAGGGGTCACAGAACACTAGCAAGATGTTTTAGAAATGAAGTAAAGATGCTTGATGTGAGTTAAGAAATGACAAAAAGGGGGATTTTTTTCTTTTCGGAAGCTTTCGGAACTGACCCCCTCTAGGGCCTTATAGTTTTCACTTGTCAAAAAAGTTGAATATATGCAATTTTTTTTTATTTTCCAGTATTAAGGGCATTTTGGCCATAGGTACAATATAGCTAAATGTAAAGTATTTATAGCCATAATTTTTTTCGTAAAGTAAAATTTCGCTATATTAAACAAAGAGGGAAAATTAATTGTGTACTCGGGCATAGAAGAGGCCCTGTGGTAAGTCTAGAGGCAACACTTGGAACTGGCAAAAATTAAAAGAAATAGTCTAAATCTATCAAATTCAACAAGTTAGCATGGTTTCAGTCAAGATTTTGTTCATTGAGCTTGCTCTATATCCATATCAAGCCAATTTAAGGTCTCTATGGGAATTTCAATGCATTTTCTGTGCTTGGGAAAATTTAGTCAAGAGGTCACCAAGTGTGAACCTAAACAAACTTGTTTAATCCTTCTGAAAGTCTTATTGAGTAAGAAAGTACCCAGGGAAGTAAAAAGAATTCATTTATAACAACAATTTTCATCAGAAAAGGAAAATACTTTGATTTTTTGTGTGAAGTGCTAGTGTGCGGCCAGCTGTCATTTTTATTCATATGCTCTTCTTGGTGTTGATTTCAATTAAAATCTCCAATACATGATAGAATAAACCTTAGACAGAAACAGTACAATAAGATATGTGTAAGAAACAGAGAAAATGTCTGAAAACCTACCTGTTTTATCTGTAATGGTCTTCTTGTATGAAAATATTTAGCAGAATTTTACCAAAAATATGTGCATTTTTTCATAATTTTAGTAACATTCATGACCAATTTTCTTTAAAACAGCTCTGACTGTAACTGTTGGGGATAAAATTTGTTGCTTACTATCCTCTCATACTAAAAACATGTTTGCTTTGATTACATCTGCATGTTTTAAATTTTTTTACCTCCCAAAGTTATGCATTTTGTGAGGAAATATTAAAACGCCTTTAAAAATCAGTGATGCATCACACAAAACCTCAAAGTTTGTCTACATATGTACATTAAATGAATATTTTGGGTCTTATTTTGTAAGCTTAGCATATATTGAACATTTTAAGACCATTAGGAATCAGTTTTGTTTTTTCAATTTGTCAAAATCCTTCTGATCATACATATACCCCTTGAAAAGTAAGAAAATGCTAATTTTCTACTCCGCGAATGTAGGAAGGAGTAAAAATAAAACCCCATGCACTTATTTCTTGAAAACAGGTGTTTTTCATGTTTAATATATGTTATTCTATTGATATAAGCAATTGGTTTGGGAAAAATCTATAAAATGTTTTTAAAATTAATAAAAAGGCATCATGGGTTTTACTGCAGATTTAGCGGACAAAATGTTTAAGCCAATATCTCACAAAAAAGTGCTTATATCTTTAAGGTTAAGCATTGCAAATCTCTGAAACATTCTATTTCAACTCAAAAAAGACTCAGCATCATAAAAAACACTTTATTTCTAAAAGTTGAGGCGTTTCTGAGGTGTTTTAGGTACGAGTACACAATTATCGCCCTTTGCTTTTCGTTGACCACGAATATAGTTCCTATTAAAAATAGTGCTTCAGAAAATAATTTGCTTCAATGTGTTCTCTTTAATTTTTGTAGTTGTTTTTGGTCTCATTTCAAAGGAAAGGGGTCACAGAACATTAGCAAGATGTTTTAGAAATGAAGTAAAGATGCTTTATGTGAATTAAGAAATGACAAAAAGGGGGGATTTTTTCTTTTCGGAAGCTTTCGGAACTGACCCCCTCTAGGGCCTTATAGTTTTCACTTGTCAAAAAAGTTGAATATATGCAATTTTTTTTTATTTTCCAGTATTAAGGGCATTTTGGCCATAGGTACAATATAGCTAAATGTAAAGTATTTATAGCCATATTTTTTTTTTTGTAATAAGTCATCTAAACCCACTCAAAAGAAGTGTGTTGCAGATCTTTTTTTCATAAAATAATAAGATATGTGTATGTTTTTGGTGTTTCACCCCCTATTTTTTAACGTGGCGAGGATCATCAGCGGCCTCCACGATTTCAAAGATTTTCATTATTATATGGACCGTAGCAACAATGCTATATAGCTTGGAATCGTCTAAAGAAAGAAATGTGGTCCCAAAATATATGAGCACTAGCTTAGAGTTCTTTCCTTATTATGGATCCAGCTCCACCAGGGAGTTCTTCCTTGAGAAGATCAAATCTATTCGTACAAAAGTGAACAATCTCGCAACTGATGAATTTGCAAAAGCGTGCAACGAACTTATCACTATCTATACCAGTAAAGCAGAGTTTATTAAAGGGAAAATCAGTGATCATATTGATGACAGCTCGGAAGAAGGGCGACAGAAACTTTCGATTGTGCAAGAAAAACTGTTAAAAGCTATTCAGAAGTGGGAACTCAAATACAATGACTTTATCAAAGAGTATGACCAGAAAATCCTAAGTCAAGAGGAGACTCAGAAGCCCAAGTTCGTGAGAAAGGATAATAGTTTTAGAGGACGAAGAGGTGGAAGAAACTTTCCGTATAAAAAACTGTAACATGAATATCTCAAATGTATAAAAATCGTAATAAATATTCTGAATGGATCTTTTTATAGTTTTCTATAGCAAACTATCTGAAAGTAAGTTATAATTTTCTTATGTTTGTTAGCCACAATTTTAAAGAAACCATTTAACAAATCCTGACATGGTACATCCTACTTTTATCTTGAGCCAATCAATTCTTACTACTTATCATTATTTTTTTATCACAAACATATTGATAATATGGCCAGGCGTTTTAATGGTTACAACTGCGCAAATGCAAACCTCTGCCACCGGTAATTTTTTTACCCCAAGATAAAGCGTGGAATAAAATACAGACAGCAACGTGATTGGTTGATATAAAATAATATTTAAATAGATGAATGAATAAACTTATGTTAAATATTGACAAAGAAATTCTGGTG
>CAXARO010001614.1:0-54380 GCA_963971305.1 Arcuatula senhousia
ACTATGAGTGGCCGTTCATGTCAAAAGTCCGATATTTCTATCGCGTTACTGTCTTTATCGGCTTACTTCATACAAGTATCGCGATACTTTCAACTAGTATCAGAAATTTCACACAAGTAACGGCTTACTTAAAATAAGTATCTAGATACATCACAGAAGTAACGCGATACTTATCTAAAGTATCTAGATACTTTGCAAAAGTAACGCGATACTTACTTAAAGTATCTAGATACTTCGCATAAGTATCGCGATATTTTTCATCTCTAACGCGTTACTTCGATTAAGTAACGCGAAACTTTTCATTTCTATCGCGTTACTCTCAAGAAGTATCGCGATTCTTTATTAAAGTAACGGCTTACGTACAATAAGTATCGAGATACTTCCGACAAGTAACGGCATACGTTTTACAAGTAAGTCGATAGAAAAAATATCCCCAGATTAATTCGACACAAAAAGTATTTCGTAATGTGTGAAAAATATCGAGATACTTTATCAAACTTAGACTGCCAATCAAATTCAACGTTACAGATCGGTTAGGCAAAACCCAAATCTCGCGTTAGTTCGAAAATTTGGGGAAGGTTTAAAAATAACGCCCTTTCCGTCTTCGAAAACTGCAGCGGACTATGACTTGAACGCGTCCAACAAAATTATCCGCCACTCGCTCTCCGGTTCAGATAGCCAATCAAACCCCTTTCAATGTTAATAATATAATGCTGATTAATTAGTTTATAGAATTTTAGAGTTCGATTCTTACATAATCAAGAGAAAAGGAAAAAAAATTGTGAGATACTTATATTTCTTTTTGGATTTGAAAACCAACCAATCAATCAATCAATCTTATCTAGAACTTATAAATGATTCAGAACTCAGAAGGTATATTATAAATTTAAAAAAAAGAGAAAGGTTGACATGGTCTGACATACCAAACCAACTTAAACTCCTTTAGAAGATAGAATTTGTGATAGATGTTATAATTAAGAAGTAGATGTTGGACTACATTTTTAACCAGAAATATTATAGTTATTAAATGAAATTGAAGAATCTACTATTAACTTTGGTAGCTTATCATCATTTAACAAAGTATTCTGGACTCTATAAACATGCTATTAAAGTAATTTTGACAAGTTCCTCTTAGAGTCAAGGTTGATGTAAATGTTTTATTTCAGTTACTTTATATACAGATGTTTGGCTGATCATATGAATTAATGTAGGTTATATCTAGTTAAACGTTCAAATATTTATTTGCTATCTTGCTGTTGCTGTAGATGGCCGCATGTCCAATAGTTGTCCAGTGCTCTCAGGCGTGCCACAAGGCTCGATCTTTTTTAGGTCCATGTGATGTATGTTTCTAATTTACATAAACGACATGCTAGACCACCTTAAATGTAATGTTCGCCTGTTTGTTGACGACACTATTGTATACGTGACCATCTCCTCCACAACCGATTGCCACACACTACAGTCAGACCTACATAAACTTGAAAAGTGGGGGAACGAATGGCTTATGTCTTTTAATTCAGATAAGTGTGAGATAATAAGAATATCAAGAAAACGAACACCCATAACCAAATATTCAAAACAACAGACAAAGCTAAATATCTAGGAATTACAATCACAAAAGATTTAAGCTGGAATAATCACATCAACACAATCTCAAACAAGGCAAATATAGCATTACAATTTATTAAAAGGAACATCAAAACAAAAGAAACAGCATGCAAGACCTATGTAAGACCAAAACTAGAATACTGCAACATCATATGGGATCCCTGGCAAAAAGCTCTAATAAACAAACTTGAAATGACCCAACGAAGAGCAGCTAGATACACACTTAACCAATACCAATATCAAAGTAGCGTCAGTGCAATGCTCCAACAACTTGAATGGCCTACGTGACAACAAAGAAGAAACTTAACAACAGTAACAATGCTATACAAGATCCAACATCAACTAGTCAACATTATCATTCCACCGAACTATATGATATCAACAAGAGACCATAAATTCCTCCTACCATTCTTTCCCACAAACTACCATGCACACTCCTTCTTCCCCAGAGCAAAAAAAATATGGAATTCACTCCCCTCTGCAGTTGCTTATAGCCCGGACTTGGATACGTTCAAGTCTGGTGCATTCTCATTCCTATACACATTCTAAATAAATAATTGTTTTTATCTTATTTAAAAAAAATAAAAAAATAAAAGCATCACTTATATATGTATTAGTATAGTTTCGCTCTCTAAATTGCTCCACTTTATTTTTTTTAAACATTATAAATTTCCGGCATGTGCCTCTTTAGTATTCATCACCATATTGATGTTCAATCATAGTTGATTGTACTTCATTTCCCCTATTTTTATTCTTGTATTCTTTAATCTGATAAAGTCTCAAGAAACAATTTTAACAGAGTTTTCCGTTTTTAGCCTCATAATTGCTTTGTGGATTTCATCCTTCGTAACTATAGCGCATTTATTTCTTCATTTTGGATAGCTAAAATTATCTTTCTGTTATGTTTGTTCTCACTTTTTTTCAGCTTGGAACTTAATGCGTCTTGTGTATAAGGCATGATCATGATCAGTTCGAATTATATGACGGACAAAAACATGATCTTATATTACCGTCCTGCTTATAAGCATCGGGTCGACTTGTCTACCAGACTGGGTCGAGTTATTCTGGTCCACTTTGTCCTTGGGCGGAGTTGTTTTAGCATCGAAAATCAAGCTCCGAAGAAAGGATATATAGATCGGGTTTATCTCGGCTGATTTTTATACCAACCCGCATGTACGGTATCGCGCGGGAGTGGAGTGATAAATAGTAATGGAGAGGTACAGCGGGCTCATAAGGCGAGCAAGAAATAGAATGAGGGAACAATATGTGGAAGGAGACGGTGCTGATGATTTCGTGACAGGGTATTAAATGTTTGAAATTATGGACAAGAGCCTGTCGCACAATGACAGCGATATATCCACGAGGGTCCAAACTTTTAGACAGTTTCAGGAAATTTACCTGTTACAAACTATAAAAGTTCATACATTTCCCTGATGAAATAAAACTACAACTGACAATCAAATCATAATCCTGACTGTTCTTTGTTACGTTTTTCCCATTTACCGAAAAAAAAATCCCACACAAAAATAGAGGGTCCTAACTACGCCCACCCCCTTCAAAAAACTATGAAGGTGACATGCAATGTCCACCAAATTTTAACTGAAACTGAGTAGTATTTGGGGAACTTGATTAAAAATTCTGGCAATGGGCTTTATATTTTGGGGATTATTGAATATGACAATTTTTCGGTATTTACCTATTTAAATAGGTTAAATTCTAGATAAAAATATGTTTTGACATATTTTGGTAGCCAGACTTAAAATTTCCACTAGGGCCCAGCACGTAGATACATAACCTTTATATTGTCTATTTCCTTTAAATAAGGCAAGAAAGGTGGGTGGGCGTAGTTAGGGCACGGGCGCAGTTAGGACTACATCAGTGGCGGATCCAGAACTTCTGAAAAGAGGGGGCCCACTGACCGACCTAAGAGGGGGCCGCTTTGGTCACGCTTCAATGATTTCCTATATATTCAACCAATTTTTTCCACCAAAAGGGGGGCCCGGGCCACCCAGGCCACCCTTGATCCGCCTGTGTACATAAACAGATAAATGGCAGATAAATCATTAATCTACAAACTAATCTAAAAGCTACAAGAGACAAATGAAAAATTATGTTACCCTGGCCTGTAATTTGGTGAAGAATGGGTGTACTCAGCTTTTTAACTAAAATCTTGTCTGCTGTCAAAGAAGGTCAACAAGCATACTGCGACACTATTTATAATCGTAGTGGAATTAACCATATGTGGATTTTGAAAAACTCAAAAGATTTGTTTGATCATTTTAAATCTAGATCATTTTCTGAGGTTCACTCTTTGAAAACGTTCGATTTTTCAACTTTATACACTACCTTGCCACACGAAAAACTAAAATGTCGCCTGAAAAAACTTCTCGAAAAAGCCTTTTCAAACTCAAGGAATTTTGTTGTTTTGGGTTATAGTTCTACATTCTTTTCCAAAACATCTTTCAAAGATAAAATTTGTTACACACTGGAACAAGTTTGCAGTATGCTTGATTTCCTCATTGACAACATATTTGTCACCTTCGGAGGAGAGATTTTTCAACAACAAATCGGCATTCCAATGGGCACAAACTGTGCTCCTCTCCTCGCCGATTTGTTTTTATACTCTTACGAGACTGAATTTCTTCAGGGACTCGTAAAGAACAAGAAGATGAAAGAGGCACGGTCATTTAATCTTACATTCAGATATATTGATGATGTCCTTTCTGTCAATAACACTTCATTTGGTAGTTGGATTCCTTCGATATATCCTCCGGAATTGGAGATTAAAGAGACCACCGAATCTAATTGCTTCACATCTTTCTTGGATTTGCACCTCGAATTTGACCCAGGTGGTCATCTCAGTACAAAAATTTACGATAAACGAGACGATTTTAATTTTCAAATTATTATAATTTTCCTAATCTACAGAGCAATATACCTACTTCTCCTGCATACGGTGTTTATATTTCTCAACTTATTCGATATGCCAGAGCTTGCACACATTTCACAGATTTTTTTATCAGACACCGGTTTCTTCGTGACCGACTTTTGAAACAGGGCTATAAGAAAATACGTCTCATACGATCACTAAAAAAATTCTTTCTTCGTTATCAGCCACTAGTAGAAAAGTTCAAAATTGAGTTAAAAGATATGATAGTTAATTGTTTTAATTAGTGTTTGACTGGTCTGCTGTACTGAGATGATCACCTCAATATCCCTATTGTGTCTCACAACTATGTTGTGTTCTATGGTCATTGCCGGATCCTAAGATCGCAATGGAAGAGGGAGGTTTGGCGCCATAAAACCTGGTTTAACCCACCATTTCGTTTGAAATGCCTGTACCAAGTCAGGACCATTGCGATCCACCAGTTCTACGGTATGACTGATTCGTTTTTGTCATTTTCCCTGGACTATGAGATTGATCATTCAAGTTCGGTAGTTTTGTTATTACCTTTCTTTTCTTGACTTTGATGCCCAGTGCTCCCCTTTGGGCCCTGTCCTTTACATAACTGATATTCAACCATCTTTAACATAATGGGCATACTGTACATGTATGTGTCTAACTTCATGCACGTGTTACAAACATGGCATGTGCATAATTGTTGGCATTAAAATCCAAGATGTTACAAATGTCTCTTTTATGGTTAGTCCAAATAATTATGCCGTCTTGGAAGCCTTTTATAAATTTTTAAGTTTGGCTTTCTACAACACTGGGGATCTAAAAAAGTCCAAATAAAAAAAAAACCAGAAAGACGTCATGATTATCTGGAGTACAGACTTGTCAAGTGCCATGCAACTTGCGTGAGACTCGCGCATTTAGTCAGCAATTCGGCGGCACATTTCTTTGATCTTTTAATTTTTTCCTTTGATCTTTCAATTTTTATACCCCGCCACACGAAGTGGCAGGGTATTATGTTATACCCTCAGTTTTTTTCAGTGTGTCCGTCCGTCCCCCGAAGGTTTCCGACCTATAACTTGAAAACGCGTCAAAGGATTTGAATGATATTTTGCACAGCTGCTTAGTACAATAAAATACAGGTCAAGTTCGATTTCCAGCATGATTAAAAAAATAGTTTTCGAGATAGGCCACTTTGAAAAATCAAAATTCATGAAATTTTGAGTTTCCGACCAATAACTTAAAAACGCGTCATAAGATTCAAATGATATTTTGTACAGCTATTGAGTACAATAAAATACAGGTCAATTTAGATTACTAGCATGATCCCAAAAATAGTTTTTGAGATAGGCCACTTTGAAAAATCGAATTTCATGAAATTTTGAGTTTCCGACCAATAACTTAAAAACGCGTCATACGATTCAAATGATATTTTGTACAGCTATTGAGTACAATAAAATACAGGTCAAGTTCAATTTCCAGCATGATCTGAAAAAACTGTTTTCGAGATAGGCCACTTTGAAATCAAATTTTATGAACTTTTGATATTATAACGTGGCGGGGTATCATTTAATGTCCCATTACATGCCCTATTTTTTTGTCAAATCTCACGCATGCAGATCATAAAAACTTCACAGTCCTGGGAGTATATTACGGTATGAATATGGGATGAGGAAAGCAGGTGCATGTAAACATGGTTTATATCTTGGCCAGTGTTTTCATCAAATCACTTGCTACAATTTTTAAAATTAATATATGTCTTTGAATAGGAACTCTACAGGAAATAAATAATTTTGCAGGTTCAGGCACTTCAGAACAAACAGAGACAGCAGACCTGGTCATGCCGCAGCTGCAGCATATCGCAGACAACCTAACCCATTATATTCTTTCAAGGTTACATGTCTAGAGGGACCACATCAACAAAAATTCAGAAGATTAGAAGGCTTAATGCAAATGGCTTTGGTATGTACAGTATAGTCATTGATTTTCATTACAATACATTTTTGTACCAAAAAGGGTATAAAACAATTAATTTGGTTATGCTGTATCAATATTTCAAGGAGTAACCCCTCATCAGCAGCATTTGAATCAAAATATTGGAAGGTAAAAAAAAACCAAAGCAATTGAACAGCAAAAAGTACTCAACCAGAAAAAGTTTGAATATGGAAGCCAAATATAGCTCAAAGGATATTGATCATGTGCAGTAAAGGACTTAAACAATTTTGAATTTAACAATCCGAAATTTCAATGAAACAATATTAGAAATTTGCCACATCAAGTTTATATGTAGATTCTCATCATTACAAAGCTACCAGTAACATTATCTTGAGTTCAACAGTATCATTGCAATATCATTTACAGGTTCAAAAAAGATTGTAATTTCAAGACGGGAAAGCTGGCACCACTTTAAAAGTAAAATTAGGGAAGCTTTTCCAATGCTTAACAACACAAGATTTAGGTTCTATAAAGCTTCAACTAACAATGGCAACAGGCTTGAGGAAGTTGTAGCCAGGAGTGTGAAGGATCTTAAAAGTGCTGTGAAATTCACATTATATGTCATGCCAACAGAGCAAATAAATCATAATGTAAGTATATAGAGGTGATACAATGTACAGAAATCCAATTGTGTCAGATCATAATCTTGATACGCAAGAACAAATGTACCGAAGTCAAAAAATTGCCTTACCAAATCACCCTTTCAAATCATTTTCAAATCAGCAATTTGAAAGTGATTTGGAGATGATGCAAATTCACATGCAAATTAGCTACCAAATCATTGTTTGAAATCATAACCAAATCATATCGATATTATAATGCCTTTATTGAAATCATAACCAAATCACTGTAAACCAAATCATCCCCCACAAAATTGCTTTCAAATTAGTACCAAATTACTTTCAAATTGCAACCAAATCAATTCCAAATCATAACAAAATTACATTCAAATCGCAACAGAATCATAAAATTTCCAAATCACAACCAAATTGTTTTACCAAATCACAACCAAATTGTATTAACCAAATCACAACCAAATTGTTTTAATCCAGAACAAAACTATATATATACATATAGAAATTATTTTACATCTAAATGTCCCCTATGCATATCAATTTATATTGTATTATATTGTATTCACATTTTAACAAACATATTTTGCTCATTGTTATGCTTAAATAGATATAATCAAAAACTAAAACATAAACATGTTTCACTGACAATGCATTTTTAAGACGCCTGACCTATGTAGCTTCAGATATCAACATATAAAACAATTAAGTATTTGTATGCTATCACAAAAAGCTAAATAATTTATTTTACAAACAAATATTTCTTGAATAGTTGTAATTTCCAATTACAAGATAAAAAAAATTAACAGAACAAAAATGATAATACATAGTAGCACCAGCTAGGCTTTATATAACAATATATGTAGCAAATAAACAACCATACAATTTGTACAACATACACAATGAAACATACCAGAAAATAGAGTTTTTTTTTCTTTTCACAAAAGTAATACACATTTTAACACTATACAAGTCATCTTTATTGTTTATTGCTGGTGTTCTTTTTGAAGTCTTTTGAGCGTACTCCTGGCTGAACACATCTTTTCAAGCCAGGCTTTGTTGAACGCACTCTGGTTCATGTTTAATCTGTGCTCAGCATAACCTACAAATATAAAATTTAATAATTACATTTACCGTGCATATAATTAAAATGCAGTAATTTAATTGGTTAATTGACCCCTTGGATCGTTATTCATACCCCGTTCATACCTTACTATTCGCATGATTAAAATTTGTTCTTATCCAAGTAAATTCTCACAACTTGAATTTGCATTTGGATAATAATGCGCAAATAAACAATACACAATCATACACCATAAAACAAAACAAAAAAACCCATAAAAATGTAATTATAAAAAAAATAGAGATGAATCCTTAAAGGAAGAGGTCCCACCACTAACACACAAGTCCCATGGCTCATAAAATCCATCGATTAACCGCTTTATAATATCGAACCCAGGCGTAACTGGTTTTTCTTTTGTCTTTCTGTTTTTCTTTTTTGAAACAGCAGATAAAACTGAATGGAGCCACACAGGTTTAACGGCAATACGTGCTCCTGGTGCCAAAACTACGTATCCATTTTTTGGCTCCTCATCTTCGCACAATTCATACTGAAACAAATAAGGATATATTTAAAATATATTAAAATTGTAAATTATTTCTTATATCATTTTAGTACACTTCAAATCATTAGCAAAAACAGATTGTTATTATATTGCTAAAAAAGTAATTGCAAATTTAGACAGATTTATAGAAATCCTGTCATGATGCAATATTTTTTTTTACTTAGGACAGAAAAAAGTGCATGTATATATGTGTTATTGGTTTCATGCCTAAAAAAGTTGGGAAGGAAGATACATGTATATAGGCATTTATTTATTTTTACCTTGATTATTTTGGGAGTAAAAGTGAAGTTTAACTGTGCTTGTGTGCACATTGTAATAAAATGGCTAGGGTCCACATGGGTATGTATGGAAACCAGAAACGCACATTTTTTATTTAACCTTATTACTTTTCTTAGAATATAAAAAATATCTATTTTAATGTGTTACACTGTTATAAAGGATCCTACAGTTTTGGTTTAAGATTAAAACTTTGAGAATTATAAAAATTAAACTTCAATGGTAAAAAAACAACAAAAGAATATAAAATGTATGTTCAAAAGATATGATGCTCCATCTTGCAACATTAATTAATGAATTAATTTGGGATGGATAAATCTTAAACTCTTGATCATGTTTATGACATTCTAAAAGATTTTTACTCACATAATCTGCTAATTCTATGGATGGTCTTTTCTTAGGGTTGTGTTTTTTCTTTCTTAGTTCAGGAACAGGGGTTGTTCCTTCTGAACCAATACCACTTTCTGGAAAAAAAGATAATAAACTATTAATCTTGACATGTTGAGTGTTATGACATTAGGACGATATAAAAATATATCCTTGATCCCCACCCCTGATATTTCAGCCTCAGGAATTTTTGTTGTTGATATTTTTGGTGTAATTTATGTTTCGGTAAAAAATAAAAAATAACTTTAAAATAAACTTTCATCAACTCCTGCCCCAAATTTTTCAGATGCCTAGAAAAAATTCATTTCCAAATAATAAAAATTGTTCATTTTTGGTCATCATCCTTGTAAATATCAAATTAGTTTATCAAAATAAAAAAAAATCATAAAAATAACAAATTTAATTTGCCCGCCAGCCCAATATTGTCAGGAAATTTGGAAAAGAATCTTGGAATTAGTTTATTATGGCCTAATCCAAAGAGGAATCTCATGTGCTACATTAAAAATATGGGGAAACATTAACATTAATTACCATCAAAGATGTACATGTATACCTTTCAATCTTCTATGTAACTCTTGGTTCTCTGCCTCCAGATCTCTTATATAGTATCTAAGATCACTTAATTCAACATCTTTTGACATACAACTGCCACACTGATCAGATAATGAACATGTTTTTTGATCCACTTCAGAAGTCTCTTGAAAAGTTAAAAAATGGAATAAATGTTCAGGTTAATGGAGAAAATGTATTAGTTAAAGGGATTTTACTGTGTCTTTCATGTGATATTCCAGCAAGAAGTGCAGTTCTTAACATGAATCAGCACAATGGAGAATGTTCTTGTCCCAAGTGTTTACAAACTGGAATAAATACCAGGACAAGTGCTGGTGGAAACATAAGGACTTTTCCATTTAATGTACAAAATCCTTCAGGACCAGAAAGGACAGACTCTGGAGTAAAAGAGAATGGAATACTTGCCAACCAAAATCATAAAACCGTCAACGGAATAAAGGGCATTTCCTTCCTGATGTTTACACCATATTTTGATACAGTAAAAAGCGTTGGATTAGACTATATGCATATGCTTTGCCTTGGTATTATTAGACTGTTAACTTAATTGTGGTTTTCAGCAGAGCATGCTTCCCAAGAATTTTCTATTCATGGATTCATTGATATAGTAGATGTTAGAATCGGACGTATAAAACCCTCACATTTCATTACTCGGACGCCAAGAACAATTGGAGAACATGTCAAATTTTGGAAGGCAGCTGAATTCAGATCATGGTTTTTTTATTATTCCATACCTTGTATAATGGATTTGCTTAAGCCTGCATATTTTTTTCACAACTGTGCCTTATTAGAAGCAATATATCTTTTGTGTCAATCTAGCATCAGCGAGGATGACATTGCAAGAAGTGAAAGGCTACTTAATTATTATGTCTTCATGTTTTCATCACTATATGATGAGAGATACTTGGCATTGAATTTGCATTCATTACTACATCTTCCACAAACTGTTAGGGAGTTGGGACCCTTATGGAGTCATTCATGATTTGCTTTTGAAGGTACAAATGGTGAGCTGTTAAAAATGTTCCACGGAACAATGTATATTGATCTGCAAATAGTTAATGCTATTCATGTTTTTCAAATGATACCGTTGATGTCACAAAAAATTGAACATAACCCATTAGTGTCATCCTTAGTACATTCATTAATGAACAAAAGTAAAAGTCATGATTCCAACATATATTCTCTTTATGGTAAGGCTTACAAATGTGACCTTGCAATTAATTTTAGATCAGAAATTTGTAGATACATAGACTGTGCCATTCACTCCTTATCAATCTACAGCCAAGCTATAGTCAGGGGAATATTATATCATTCATTACATTATTCTCGTGTATCAACACGAAATTCCTACACTGTCAAATACCTTGACAGAAATAACAAGATTTCATTTGGATATGTCATGTTTTTCGCAAAACATATCGCCATTAATGACATTGAGGTTAACTTTGCTTGCATTTCTAAACTTGACACACTTGATGTTAATTTGTTCAGCATACACCATCAGTGGGACACAACGGAGCAGTGTATTAAAGAAAACTTTTTAGGCATTTGCTTGCACCCTCTGAAGTAGTAGATGTCATACCACTGACAAAAATTCTAGATTTGTGCATTTGCATAGATGGTGAAAAATTTAAGTTTGTTTGTGAAGAACCAAATCATCATGAATTAAATCTTTAATATATACATGTACAATGTATACAGTATGTGCCATTTAATTTTATTTGCTGAGTCTAAAGTTTTAAAAGGAAAGTCATGCATTGAACTAAAGACAATAAAAATTGCTTTGATTTCATGAATTTACAAAGCACTAGTTAAAAATATACATGTAATTTAATCGATGACACACAATTTTCAGCCTTTCATGTATATTTATTGTATATGTAAATGTACTGTGTCGATTTACAATTCTACCATATCATGTATTTGTATAAATTTGTTTTTTTTAATACATGTACTTTGCATTGTCAATGTTTTGTCTATTTGTTATTTTTGAACTTAGAAGTTGTCTACCTCAGCCTATTTTTTAAACTCTTTATACAATAGTTTTGTTTAATATAAGTACAATGTTTCAACACTTTTGCTAACATGGTCAAGCTGTTCAAAATCATAAGGATTTTTATTTTTTAAGAAAGGGAATTCATGATATTAATCTAGAAATATTATTTACAGTTTAAGAGAAATGTAAATATTTACATGATCAAGAGGCTATGGATAGTGTATGCAATCACTGAGAAAACTGTAATTAAAATGATATCCCGGCCATTTGCTCATATTTTGCGTTCTTTGATATCTGGCCAAAAACAGAAAACAAGATCAAATGTGGTTTTCAATGACAACTCAATCAGCTGCCTTCCTAAATCTTCAAGAGAAATATTTATTTAAAGAACTTGAATACATTTTTCTTAAACTGTAAATAATATTAACATGCACATAAATAATGTTAGTGAAACAATCAGCATTTACATATTATACAGAGTAATCATGTCTTTTATATACTACACCATGTGCACCATATTGTCTTACAATTTTTCATTAGAGAAGCAAATTAAAGAAGTTTTTTCAAACAAATTCTTCTGATTTCTATGTTTACCAAATCAATCATGTATAAAAGATTCATGTGAGTTTTCAAGTTTTACAAATTGTTACCAAATCACTTTGTTTTTATAAAGCAGTCACTAAGTCAACCAAATTGCTTCCAAATCACAGCATGTAAGCTATTGTAGAATTCTATCATAATAAAATTGTAACCAAATCATTCTCTGGTTTAGATAAAGTTTACCAAATGACTTTCAAATCAGAATAATCATTCTCTGGTTTAGATAAAGTTTACCAAATGGCTTTCAAATCAGAATAATCATTCTCTGGTTTAGATAAAGTTTACCAAATGACTTTCAAATCAGAATAATAGGATTCCAAATCACTTTCAAATTGTTCCAGGGTTCCAAATGTTTACCAAATGATCATACCAAATTTGAACATGAATGATTTGGAAGTGATTTGAATCATGAATGACTTCCAAATTATAAAACCAAATCATTAAATAATGATTTGGAAGTGATTTGAACATGATTTGGCAGCAATTTCGTTAAAAATATTTTCACTTGGGTATACTGTAGATAAATGAAATTTGAAAAAAATGAGATATTTGTGCATGTTGTGTTTTTAGAATCTTTATACCTAGTTTAGGCACTTTTTGATATACAAAATAAAAATGTATGATTAAAATTTGTATTCTTAAAGTATTATAAATTCTTAGCTCAAGTATGGTCAAGGGAGGTATTTTGGCTCCTATCTTTGCTTGTACATAAAAATCAAGGGAAGAAACTCCACTTTAAATTGATTAAAGCAAGATCTATAAAATGTCAAAAAATTTGGGAAATCTATTGACAGGAAAAAAAGGAATGGAATGTTTTTATGTGTTTTTATGGCTTTTCCTTTATAATTCATAGTAAAATATTGATACTTTAACTTGATATAGCTCGAAAGTAGGGAGGAAAACCCTTGAATTTTGAATCAAATTATGAAAGAGTACATCATTTTGGACATTTATGACAATTTTGAAGAAAATCGATTGACAAATTAATTTTGGACCAAAGCGTTATTGTCAAAGTAAATTTAGAATTTTAATATGGTGGCAAAGGACATTTTGCTACATGTAGCAATCTTGTCAGCATTTAAAAATACATTTTCTATCACCATCTTCTTTTGTTTGCAATTGTATTATACAATGAGTATTAACTTTTTTCCTTTGTCGCTCAACATGCAGGATGCAGAAAACTAGCATTGTTTTGATATAGACAATTCCCCAAAATTTTAAGGGCCCAACCAAATTTTTAGTTGCATTGGTCACTGGGCGATAGTGTTATTCACTAGTATAGTACCACAATGCATATGATGTTATATTATTTCAGCCGTATTTACACAATTTTGGTTATATTGTACACCACATGTAAACAGAAATGTTGGTATCTTCTTTTTGTGGACATATATACATGTACATGTAGTTAAGTGTCTTTGTAGAATGATGAGGACAGCTCAGGAGAAGAGCTGTATGACCCACAGTTATTGGGTACAGATGATGATCTTCCTGACCTTACATCTACAGTTCGTATTCCTGATTCAATGAATGAGAGACAAAATGTCAGTATTTTTAAAAATGAATTACATTTTTGTTTTTTTTTATATTTATGATACATTGAATGACCTGTAGGTTAGAACCCATAACATTTGTTTGCTACATAATTAATGCATGAAAATGAAGTATTATTTCAATTTTAATTATTAAGGACCATGTAAGGGCATATGGATCCTCCATTGACAAATTCTTGAAAACTTGTGGCTAGCCTAAGCTATAAATTTTAATTTGTTCATTCTATAAATATTGAAAGAAAATCATGTCTCAACAGATTTGTTTTAAAATATTTAATGTTGAAAATTCAAGATTTTTTCCACAAATATTAAAAAAAAGTGAAATATCTTGAAAATTATTCAAAATGGCATAACTTTTTAACCATTTGAAATTTTTATACCCAACCACACGAAGTGGCGAGGTATTTTGTTATACCCTCAGTTTCTTTTGGTGTCTGTCTGTCCGTCCGTCCCCTGAAGGTTTCTGACTGATAACTTGAAAACGTTTCAAAGGATTTGAATGATATTTTGCACTGCTGTTGAGTACAATAAAATACAGTTCAATTTTCAGGATGATAAAAAAACGTTATACTTGAATTCAATAAAATTTTCTGGTCTAAGAAAGATAACTCATTTATTTAAATATATCAATATGTGAATCGTGTCTTTCTGGCACATATTCCATATTCTTTCGTTTTTAAGATCATTTCTTTTCTGTCTCTATATAGATGTATAGTATACAAATATATTTAACTTTTGATGATTATCATGGTGAGGTATCATTTAATGTCTCATTACATGTCCTATTTTTTAATCTGTCTTTTGATGTACACATGTACAACTTAAAGAATACTGATTTGCTGATTTTGTCACCATTTGTTGACATACATCAAATAAACACTGAAAAAGGTTTCAAATGCCTTTTTAATTCAGGGTTCCCACACCATCCTTGAATTCAAGGAAACCTTGAAAAGTCCTTGAATTTCATTTCAATGCCTATCAACCCACCTGACAATGTTGTTCTGTACAAAAATGGCAAAACTTCTAGTAGCCCACACCAAAATTTAGGTTGAGTACCAATTTCAAAGCTCATTAAAAGTCTGCATGGGGTCGAGGTTCTCAGATTGCCCTGATAGGGGTTATGGCACCTAAAAGGTTAAAAAAGTGTGTTTGGCCCAAGGCTCTGGAAAAACAGTCAAGTCATTTCAGTCATTTTGCTAAAAAAATTAAGAAAAGAGAAAAATAACCAGTTTACTGTATGAATAATGTGACCAAAATATAAGAAAACAAGACGTAAATGACTGATTGTGACTTTTTCCAATCAGTCATTTGGATCATTATTTAGGTCATGACTGGCAAATAGGACTGTTTCCAAGGCCTTGAAACGAGAAATATTGCAGATAGAGAAAACACTGTTGCTTGCTTAAGTGCAGTTTTCTGGAAGAATCAGGAAAAATCGAAAAAATTTTAATCATGATTTTAAAAACACGCTGTTTTGACAATGAAGTGTCATTCAAAATAGCCTTCTAATGAATAGTCAATCATTAGTTGTCATATCCAGTGTCAGAGGCTGGAGAACAATTTTTGTTACAATGATAGGGGTTTAGTAAGACTTGACACGAGTTATCTCCCTTAGATCCAAATTTTATATGCATAGATCCAAATTTTATATGCAGTTTAACCAAAACATTTCTCAAATTTTTGACTCTTTTGAGTAGTGCCAATGCATTTTTGGTTACTTTTTAAGCCTTTTGAACAGTATTTTGAAGTCAAACTTGTGTGTTTTTTAAATCATGATTCACTCATTGCCTGATTCTTACAGAGAATAGCACTTAAATGCTTAGCTAATTAAGTGCAACATCAGTCTTTATTGGTTAAGGTTGTTGGCCTTCTCCTGATAGGTTATGACCCTTACTAATGAAAAAAGTGTTTAATGCCTACACAGTGATGTTAATGACGTTAAAAAAAAGTTTCCAAGAGTTGTCCCCCTTATTGCGACGAATACTAGGAAAAATAAAATGCCTGTACCATATAGATTTGATAAAATATTTGTAGTTTTATTGTCTTATGTAGTCTGACATAATTATTTACAGTTATCCAAACCGTTATATTTTATTAATATTACCCAATAGTTAGAAAAACCCAAATAGAAGAATTTTCTATTGGAAATTAAGTCCCGCCCCTTTTACCTTATTTGGCAAATCAGACGAAATTTGATCCCTCATTTCTTAAATCGGATTTAGCACCCCAAAGATCGAATCGATTGTTTTAGAATTTCACCACATGATTGATCATAAAATATAGAATTTGAGAATTGCTGCTCATTCTTTTGTTGTTTTGAAAATTTTAACAAACAATTGATATCAAGATGAACAAGTAAATCTGTGAGCTAGTGCTCACTAGTGATACCCCCGCTCCCCAAACTTAGCCATGCATACAAGTTTAAATACTCGGTAAACAGGAAGTAGACTACGTAGGAACATAAAATCAGTATACACCATATGGGACTATAGGATAAAGCTGTATACAAAATATCAAACCTCTATCTCATGTTGTTGCTTGGGAAACTGTGACGAAAATTTTGCATTTATGTCTATTATGTGTAAAAACCTAAGTATTCGGTCAACAGGAAGTAGACTACGTAGGAACATAAAATTGGTATACACCATATGGGACTATAAGATAAAGCTGTATAAAAAATATCAGACCTCTATCTCATGTACTTGCTTGGGAAACTGTGACGAAAATTTTGCATTTATGTCTATTATGTGTTAAAACCTAAGTATTCGGTAAATAGGAAGTAGACTAGCTAGGAACATAAAATCGGTATACACCATATGGGACTATATGATAAAGCTGTATACAAAATATCAGAACTCTATTTCATGTAGTTGCTTAGAAAACTGTGACGGAAGTTTTGTTACGGACGGACGGACGAACGAACGGACGGACGGACGGACGGACGGACGGACAAGGGTAAAACAGTATACCCCCCTCTTCTTCGAAGCGGGGGTATAAAAACGCAGTTTTTCTCATTCTGATTTTCCCTTTTTGTCCAAAAATTAAAATTGTTCTTAACATTATCAACAATGAGCACCTAAATCCAAATAAATTGATCAAAAACGAACCCAAATAAATGATTTTTAATCAATTCGATAGTGCTTATCGGGGTGCTAAACTTCAGTTTTCAAATCCGAGAAAAGTCATGTTGCAGACGAAATTGTTGCCATGGATACTTATTTATGGTACTATATGAGCAGTATTTTAACGCATTTACATATTTTCTAAATACATATCAAATTCCTGTTTATTTTTATATAAAATAACTTTATAATTGATTTTTATTTTTTTATGTTTGAAAGGGTCGGGAAACGGACGATTTTCCGGAAAAGTGCATTAACCAACCTGCGTACAGAATGAAAACTATTGCATATAGAGAAAAGCTGTTGCTTGTTTAAACCTTCAGCTGACTTTGTTTTTTATCCTCTACAAAATTTAACATTGAATGGCATTTGTGGTATGATCCTTTATATTTGTAATTTGTAAAAGCTAAAAGAAGATGTAGCTTAAAAACAAGGTGAGCAAGTCAGACTCCTGGATGCCTCTTATTATTTAATTACAGTTTGTAAATCCACTATTCCTGTACTTATCAGAATGCTGTAGTGTCTTGCATGTGTGTTGATTTACAAAACTAATTTGCATGAACTTGCAACATGTTTAGAGTGTCAGTAAAACTGAAATCTCCAGGCTTTGCTTAAGATTTTATTATGGCACAATTTGACATATACACAGGTGAGCATTATTGTATATAGTTTATAGAATAAAACTTTGAAGAATTCCTAAAACATGCATAACAAATACATTATTTATGATTCATCACCAATAAATAAAAAGACAAGCCTTGACCCACATGTTATTAGTTTCATAATGATAGGCATGTAGATCTTTCAATACATCCTCTTGTTGCACCAGTCTCTAATCCGCACTCCTCCTAGGCCATGGATTTTCAAAACTTTCACACAATATTTGTGTCTTGATGTAGATGTGCATCTCCTATTTTAAATGTCAACCAAACTGATTTTGGGGGTTTCCCATGCCATGATGGCATAACATTAGCCATTGACTTCTCATAAACTTTTCACACTATCTTTGTGACATGATATTGTGCAACTCCTATTCTAATATTTCTTTTGATATATTATTTTAGTGAACATTTATTTGTATACTGCTGCTCACAGTTTTATGGCCCACCCATGTATGTGGGTGCCCGATCAGCCATATAGTTTTACCCTTATCCGTCCGTCAGTACTTGTGTTCATCCGTGATACTTTGGTTAAGTTCTTGGTTACGGTCTATAACTCAGATACTATCAGACTTTGTGAGCACAACTCCTCTGAAACTGTTTAATGGATTTTGTAGGATTGTTTGTCATATGTAGTTGATCATATTGCACTGTCAATTTGTTTCGAGAAATTTAATAATAAGAGTTATAGGACTTCATTGACTTTGTTCATTTTAGGTCATAGGAACACTTTGTGAGCGCAACCCCTCTAAGACTTGTAGACATTTACCTTTTTATTTTCATTTTATCAAATTTTTTAGCCCAATCATGTTCAAGGAAATGCAGATGCAGAATTAATGGTGCGAAGGAGGACTGCTGTTCAAGCATCTGATTTTATCCATGCAGTTGTAAGTTTACATGTAGATATTGTCATAAATCATTTTACTATATAAAAACAATAGGGGGAACCATAATTAGCACCTTCCAACCCTCCTCCTAAGAAAGAGGGGTTATTTTTCAGTCACCTTATGCTAGACATGCATTTTCATTCGTGTGGTTCATATTTTGCTTTTTTGAACCTATTTTCTTTCAGTCACAGTCAATTGATTTTGGAGTTTATTCATGCATATTCCTGAAATAATTCATTCATATACATGAAATAACTACTGTAAGAGTTCATCTTGAGTCTGTTAATCATAAATTTTCATTCTAGGCTACTCTCTGTTTGGTGAGCATATGCATTATAATAAATATGGTTCATATTTATGCACATCATGGACCAAAACGTACCATTTTAAGGCATTTATTAAAACCCTATGTTTAAAATGCTGCACCCTATATATTTTCAACTTTTTTTACCCTGCAACACGAAGTGGCGTGGTATTATGTTATACCCCCCTTTCTTTAAGTTTCCTTCTGTCAGCTGTTTAGTACAATGAAATACAGGTCAAGTTCGATTTCCAGCATGATCCAAAAAACAGTTTTTGAGGTAGGTTATTTTGAAAAATGCAATTTCATGAACTATTGATATTTTATTGTAGTGGGGTTTATTAGATGCCCTACTTTTTTGGTTTGTCTATCTGTCCTCAATATTGTGCAAACACACTAAAACTATATGGAGTAGCAATTCGAAATTTTACACAGTGCTTTTTTACCATTTGTAATTGAAAATATGCATATCTAATATTGTGCAAAATATTTTTGGACAATTTTTTTATTTTTAGGTTGTATAGATTGATGCATACATGTATTTCTTTTCGTTCATTACAGGGAGTTAATCAAAATGTGTCAAGAACACCAGGCAGAAGTCATTCTACTGTAAGAAGTTATTTAATAAGGGCCTCGCAGCTCTATAGTTTTCACTTTGTCCCTCTGTCCTTCCATCAACAATTCTTCAGGGGTGGGAAGGTATGGGGCCATGGGTCCTATGCCCCTTAAAATGAAAATGATCCCTTCTTAATTTTAAATTTTATAAAGATTGCTAAAGAATGGTCCCTTCATATTTTGAATTTTAATGAAAAAAGTGGTTAATGCGCCCTTTATAGTAAAAAATGTCTCCCAATCCCTGATTCTTGTGAACACTAAAGCTCAAAAACTATTAACAATACAGTTATGAAATTTTATACAGTTGTTCTGTTGCATGTCATGATCTGCTTATTAAAATTTTGTGCAAATCTGTCAAACATATTATTAGGAAACAAATTGATAGAAAATCACAGACTTTTGAGAATTGGACTTTGTAACACTAATTTGTGAACACTAAAACTCAATATACATGTATTATTAGTACATTTGTATTTTTCCATATTATGTGTTGTTTTGATATTTGCTTTAATGAGGGCCTCAGGGAAGATTAGTTTTGTCAACTAACTGTGTTACCTTCTAAAAAAAAAGAATTTATTATTATTATTATTATATTATTATTATTATTATTATAATAGCTGTTAACAGTACAGTTCTGAAATATTGTACAGTTGTTTTGTAGCATGTAATGATTCGCACATAGTCATTGTGACATAAGATTAATGTGCACCTTCTATTTTTGGTTTCCAATAGCAAAACATTTAGCCATTGGATGATGAGGGGGTACCCATCTCTTATCTGCAACTCCTCGTAGACCCCTTCATGGATTTTCATGAAATTTTTATACATGCTTTGTGACATAATCTAGATGTGCACCTCCTATTTTGAAATTTGTTGGATTGATATTTGGGGAAGAGGGGTATTTATTTGTGAGCTTCTGTTCAGTTTTTTCCAGTGATCATACAAAAAATCATTTGCCTTGAACCAAAGAAAGTTTCATGCTAATTCTTCATACTTTCTCTTTTTCAGTCTGAGACTCAAAACTCACAGAGAATAACACCAAGCAGAAGCCGGAGAGGAAGAAATGGAAATACATCCACTCCTAGAAATAAAATTCATGTAAGTTTTTCTGCTTTGATAGGATGAAAATTGACCATAAACTTTAGTTTGCTCTATAATCTATTATACAGTTCTATATTTTTACTTAATTCTAGACCTACATAAACCATAACTAATTAGGGCCCCGCATCAAAGATGCGGACGGCCTATAGTTATCACTTTGTCCGTCTGTCTGTCTGTCAATCCGTCAACAATTCTTGTGAACACTAAAACTCAAAAGCTATAAACACCACAGTTCTAAAATTTTGTACAGCTACTTAGTAACATGTCATAATTTGCATATTAAAATTTCATGCAAAAATGTGAAATATTTTTGGGAAAAAACTTCATTTTTTATCGTTCGTATGATTTTGAAAACACTTAGATTTTTTGCCGCGGGCCCTTTCTGACTTTTCAGTATTCTAGTTGTACAGATATTCAAATAATTGATTTTTCATGAAATTATCATGTTATAATAAAACTGTGAAATCTGATTTTCATATTGATTGATTGATTGTTAGTTGTTTAATGTCCCGTCGGCGATATTGCAGCCATCATCGGGACATAAACAAGTTGAAATAATTATGTAAATAACACATTAATATAAAACAAAGTCAAAAGACCGTAGATAAAATAAATAGAATGACTAGAAAATAAATAGATAAAATAATCATTTAAAATTAACACACTAAAAAATAAAACCATTTACAGTGATAGCAAAAAGAACTTGACAATTACGAGTTAAAGATTAATTATAATAGCAACAAAAGAATTTAAAAATGGTGATTTTATTTTAAGAATTATAATTTTGAGTACTGACCAATTTCTTTTAAAAATGATAAAATGGCATCGGCTGGGATGCCGCTGAACAAATCGTGCACAGTTGAAATACTTCATACGAATAGGAGCAAGATCAACACAGTCAAGGAGAACATGCATTAAAGAATACCGCGAGTCACAAGGGATGCACATCGGAACTTCCTTCTCTTGTGTCATCAAGTAGCCATGAGTGACTCTAGAATGACCTATGCGGCATCTAGTGATGACTACTTGGTCTCGACGGCATCGGAATGAGGCATGACTCTCCCCAAGCTGTGGCTTGAGCTCATGAAGTTTGTTGTGCTCAGCGGCAGCCCAAACCTCGTCCCATAAACTTTGAACATATATTCTGATTTTATTTCTACAGTCCGAATAAGGAATAAAACATTTAGATATTGGATTCCGAAGGGCTTCCTTCGCAACCCTGTCCACGACTGAATTCCCATGAATACCAGTATGACTGGGTACCCATAGGAAAATCAATTCCACGCCACCTCTTATCAATTGATGAACTATATATACAATTTTAGAAATTATTGGGTTTTTAAAATTACAATTCTCAATTGCCAGAAGACAAGAGAGAGAATCAGAACGAACAAAGAATTGAGAGTGTTCTGAAGCATCAATAAGCCTGAGGGCTAAAATGATGGCTCTTGCTTCAGCTGTAAAAATGGAAGCAGTAGACGGGAGGCGTTGCGTAGAAATGCTATCTTCTAAGACAGCAGCAGCAGCAACACTATCACCATCTTTAAACCATCTGTATATGCTGTTGAAAAATCAGGATATTTGGATTTAATTTCGCAGTAATCTTGTTGTATAAGCAGATGATTTGTTTCAGACTTTTTATGTTTACGGAGATCAAAAATAAATTTTGGCTTTAAAAGTCCCCAGGGTGGAACTCTCAAAGGCTTGACAGGTTTTATAGTTTCTAGATCAATCTTCAGATTAGTCAGGTGAGGTTCGATACGAATACCAAAAGGAGGAGTTTTGTTTTCATGTTTTTCATACATATTCCTAAGAGGTGGTTTAAAAACACAGTCGTAGGCAGGGTTGTTTAGGAAGGCTTTTAATTTGGTGGCATATTGCAAACCGAGTTTGATTCTTCGATGCTTCAGGGATGGCTCATTTGCCTCTGCATACAGGCTCTCAATGGGGGAGGTCCTGTATGCACCGAGACAGAGACGCAATCCCTGATGATGAACAGCGTCTAAAATCTGCAAATAAGACTTTTTCGCTGACCCATAAATAATTGAACCATAATCCAATTTTGATCTAACAATGGACCTATACAAATTTAAAAGAACTGATTTATCAGCTCCCCAGTCAGTACTGGAAACAACTTTTAAAACATCAAGAGCTTTTAGGCATCTTGATTTTAACATTTTGATATGGGGGAGAAAAGAAAGTTTTCTGTCAAAAAGGACGCCAAGAAATTTTGCTTCTTCAACTATCTTTATTTTTTTGTTATACAAAAAGAGATCTGGATCAGGATGAAGTTTCCGTTTCTTACAAAAATGCATAGCAACAGTTTTACTCTCTGAAAATTTGAAACCATTTTCAGAGGCCCATTTTTCAATCCGTTTAAGTACAGCTGTAATTGCCTTTCAATGGTATTCATGTTTTTTGCACTGTAGCATATTAAAAAGTCATCAACATATAAAGAACCTTCAATATTATCTTGGAGAACTTTGGCAATACTATTTATTTTAATACTAAAGAGAGTGACCGAAAGGATGCTACCCTGAGGCACACCCATTTCTTGATCAAACTCTTCAGAAAAAGTCTTATTAACTTTAACATTAAAGTGTCTGTCAGAAAGAAAGTCGGCCAGAAAAGTTGGTAACCTTCCTTTCAACCCCATATCAGAAATGTCCTTTAAAATACCATACTTTCATGTGGTGTCATAAGCTTTTTCGAGATCGAAAAAGATAGACACCACATGTTCGTTCTTCGCAAATGCATTTCGAAGAAAAGACTCAAAACGGACCAAATGATCAAGCGTGCTCCTGCCTTGGCGGAATCCACACTGGATATTCGAAATGAGTCCATTGGACTCGAGGAACCAAACGAGCCGATCGTTGATCATGCGTTCTAGAGTCTTACAGACGCAGCTTGTCAAGGCTATCGGACGATAGTTGGAAGCATCTGTGTGATCCTTCCCCGGCTTAGGGATAGGAACAACAGTGGCAAGCTTCCATATTTCGGGCAATTTTCCATTTATCCATATATCATTCATTAAATTTAGAAGAGTCTTCATCGATATATCAGGAAGATGTTTTAAAAGTTGATAGTGGATGCTATCAGGGCCACATGCAGTGTCATGGGCTTTACTTAAGGAAGTTTTAAGTTCAACGAAAGAGAAAGGAGAATTGTAGCTCTCCGAGTTGTCAGAGTTAAAGTTCAATTTAGTTTTTTCAGATGTACGTTTAAATATTTGGAAGTCAGGTTTGTAATTAGATGAAGATGAATGTTTAGCAAAAGTTTCAGCTAGTTTGTTGGCAATGTCCTTTTCAGATGTTAAAGTGGAATTGCCAACGTTTAGGTGTTTAACTGAGGATTTAGAGTTTTTACCTTTGATTTTTTGTATGAAATTCCAAATTTTATTCATGGGAGTTCGTGAAGTTAAACCAGATACAAAATTTCTCCAGGATGTTCTTCTGGATTGTCGACAAGTTCGTCTAGCCTTCGCCCGAAAAATTCTAAAATTACTCAAATTTTCTTTCGTTTGTTGTTTGCCAAATTGTTTTTGAGCTTTATTTCTATCGTCGATAGCCTTGTCACACTCGTCTGTGAACCAAGGTTTATTGAGTTTTTTAGGAGTTGCCGAGGTCTTTGGAATGGTTTCATCAGCTATATTGATAAGAGTTTCGTTAAAAGTTGTTATTGGTTCTTGGTCCTGATCAAAAATTTCTGGTCTTAATTTTTCCGAACAAAGTATCGAAAATTTTTGCCAATCGGCCTTCTCTAACTTATAGCGAGGAATTCTTTGTTCAGGTTCACCAAAAAGATCTTTTAATATAATAGGAAAGTGATCACTTCCACAGAGATCATCATGGACTTGCCATGAAAAATCTGTTAAAAGAGAAGGATCACAAATTGAGAGATCAATTGAAGTTGTGCTAAAGTTAAGTTATCATTAGGTGGTATATAAACTGAACATAGAGTTATTGTTTGATGTAATGAAACTCTAACGGCAACTGCTTGCAGATCAGTAGTTAAAGGAATCAAACTATGGAGAATACGATCCTTAACTAAGATGGAGGATCCGCCAGAAGCTCGCTATGTGTTAGAAAATGTGTTATACATAGAAAAACCCTTCAAGGAAATCGTGTCAGTTTCCTTGAGGTGTGTTTCCTGAAGACAAAAGACAGTTGGATTAAAAGACTGCACTAAGAGTTGTAATTCAAGGAAGTTGGCCTTAAGGCCTCGGCAATTCCATTGAATGATGGTACTCATTTTGGAGTCTGTATGGGATCAGAAAGTCTACCGAGTGATCGCCTACGTCTCCTCTGTGGAGACTGGCTCTGTGAACGGTCGACAGGTGTTTCCGATAGATCCATATCAGACTCCATGTCGTCACCAAGAGAGCTGAAACGATTATGCATATAAATTGCATCTCGTTCGGCCTTCTTTGATCTACGCATTTTAAGCGGTGACGTCTGCTGCGATGAACTCTGGCGTCTTCCTGGCTGTGAGGGTCGCTGCTGTCTATTTCCAGGTTGAGCAGCAGATGACGACCTTGAGGAAGACGATTGACTCTGTTTGGAAGAAACAGAAATTGATGGGGGTTGAGGATTAGCAGCTTTGGTTGGAGCTCCAAATCCAGCCCAAGATGATTTACGTGGAATTATAAACAAATCCTCATCGACCATTGAATCATTATTTGGACCGGCTGTTGACTTACGTGGTGAGGGATGATTATCACCCTCAGGCCAAGTGTACATGGTTTGCCAACCATATGTCCTTGAGGGTTTAGCAGCCTCCGCGTAAGACATGGATGGTGCTGTATCACTCGAGATAGAGACTTGACGACGAGCTTCTTGGTAGGTAATGTTCTTTTCTGCTTTAAGTTTTTGAATTTCTTTTTCACGTAGAAGAGTTGGACATTGTTTTGAAGAAGAAAAATGATCACCACTGCAGTTTACACATTTTGGACTTTTAGTACAGTTGAAATCCGAGTGGCCTTCCTGAGCGCACTTGACACATTTTTCCTTCCCGTGGCCAAAACGTTGGCATTTAAAACAACGGAGAGGATTCGGAATAAATATGTCTACGGACACTCTGAAAAGACCCAGATGAATGTGACTTGGTGGAGCTGCAGAATTGAATGTTATAAGGTAAGTATTTAATTTAATAATGTTGTTGTCTTCCTTTTTTGTAAACCTTTTAACTTGTAAAACACCCTGTGATGAAAGTTCAGAGCAGATTTCCTGCTCTGACAAATCGGTAAGGTTTCGATCTCTATCTCGAATGATACCTTGAGATCGATTCAATGATCGATGAGCTTCAGCTGAAACAGGTAATTCTAAAATACGTGAAATGGTCATAATGTTTTTGGCTTGTTGTTGCTTTGTACACTCGACTAGAAGATTACCGGATCGGAGTTTCGTAACCTTTGGAACATCACTTCCGGTTACGCCTTTGATCGTTTTTGCAATGACAAAGGGCGAAACCTTTGTCAAAGGGCGAGCGGTATCTTTGCTTGAAATAACAATGAATTTAGGCCAACTATCATTTGTTGTATTTTGACGTTTGGATGAAGCTGATACGTCTTGATCTTCACTGTCACTCAAAGAAATATTTCGTTTTAAATTTTCATTAGAACTTGTTGCTTGTTGTTTTTTAGGGGAACCCATGATGATAGAAAAGAGTTTCACTGCCTTGCTCCCCGCCCGCCACGGAGCGCCAACAAGGGCGATGCTGTTGTGAAACGGGTCTCCTGTTGAAAGCACCAGGGCTACAAGGACAGTATACTCGCACAGAGTATTCCTTTAGGGAGACAAGCATCGTGCCAGGGGTTACCCGGCGATACAACTCTCCAGAATAACATCTACACGATTGACCCATGAGCCACCGCCTTCTGTAAAGCATAAATGGAATCAAATCAATATTTTCAAAAGTCAAAAACAGTAAATTTGAAATAAAATGAGATGATGCTTCACAGGGCTTGGCGTGACCAGCCGATTGATCAGACCGAGCCAAATCTGACCGCCTGTCTAGGAGAAGTAAGGGCCAAAGCCCACATACGTGGACCAGGATCCCGTCCTCCCCCGACACAGGTCGCAACACACGGCAAACATGTTGACCCGTTTAGTCGCTTCTTACGACAAGCTTTACGGGCAGCTGCGGGACTATTCTTTTTACACCCGGTTCCCGCACGGGGGCTGATTTTTATATCCCTGCATCTTGTTGCCAAAGTGTTGTTATGTACATGTACAAAGATTAATGGAACATGGGACTGATTGTTGCTAGTGTTCAGAATTAAAACCCATGGATCCTCAGGTTTCACCATGTCCTATTCTGGTTTCCTATTCTATAGGAGCAAAGGGAAATGAGTTATCCATATTAGGCTTAAAACTTACATGGTTCGACATGTTGCGGTTGTATCATGCTGCGCTCGCAGAGCTTTTTATTCCCAAAATTAGAATGGATTGCAAACTTTGAGAAAATTAATTATTTGTCCTTGAACCAACAAAAATATTTTCATACCAATTCTTCATACTTTCTCTTTTTCAGTCTGAGACTCAAAACTCACAGAGAACAACACGAAGCAGAAGCCGGAGAGGAAGAAATGGAAATACATCCACTCCTAGAAATGGAAATACATCCACTCCTAGAAATGTAATTAATGTAAGTTTTACTGCTTTGATAGGAGAAAAATTGAGCATAAACTTTAATTTTTTCTGTACTCTATTTTGCAAAGTTTTCAGTTTGAATATGTAAAAGCGGATTGAAGCATTCTAATACTTGAACATTTACTTTTAGAATTCAATGATATTTTAAGCCCCAGTCACCAGTCACACTGTCACGTATCGGCTTCCCCGTTTCACTACGTTTTAAAACGTCACGTTTTTATGTAATTTATTGTCAAAGTTTTCGGTCTTCACGTTGAACTAGGTATATGCTACGTTTTACAAGGTTTCCTCACGTTTTACTACGTTTTACTACGTTTTACTAGGTATGGCAAGGTTTAACATCAGCCGTTTCATCAGGTTTTACCACGTTTTGCTACGTGTGTGGTACGTTTCGTCAGGTATTACCTGACTTAACTAATCGATCAAACTGATCATCGATCAGTAATCGATCAGTTATCGACTACTAATCGATTGATGAGACCAACTAATCGAACACTAATCGATCAAACTCCCTCCAGAGTTTGATCGATTAATGATCGATAGATTTGATTAGTAAATTGTGATCGATTAAGATCGAAATGTTATTGATTATGATCGAAGAGTGATTGATTATAATCAATTTTTTAAAGCCTATGACTGATATTGTGCTTATTTAATTGATAATGATCAGCAAAGCTAGATCTTTTGATTGTTTCAAACGAAAAATACAGAATATTCAGAGTTTCATCTTGACTTTGCAATTGTTATATAGTTTTTTTTCAATAATTATAAAGTAGTATTCTATCATTTTGTTAAATTACGGAGAATTTGGATTGGTGCTATTTTAAGTACATTAGCCCTTTTTTCTGTTTTTTGTGTCTTTTATTCTTAGATATTTGAGATTTAGAAAATTCTTTGTTCGTTGTTGTTTAAATCTTTCTCGGCACGAAATTCTACTTTTTAATCTAAGGCCACCATGCCATGAAAATAATAATTGTGTAAATTGATGAGTTTAAATATAATATACCCACTACAGCAGCTGTGTTAAAAATTTTCTTGAGATAATTTCTTGTACAATCTGTGGGGTTTAAAGGCATATTGTCTACGGCAAACTAATTTTTTTTACCCCACAATTTTTTGGTGGCAATTAGACCGAAATGCAATAAAATGAATATTGAAAAACAAATTTGCTACAAATTTTGCCTCAAAAGTAGTTTATTTTGATCAAAATAGCTCGACAATATTGATTGATATTTTATTTACCTGCACTACGTCACATTGACACAGATTTAGACTGAGTAGTTTTAACACGGACACTAAGCGGAATCTCGAGTTTTGTCCCCGAATACATTGATATGTTGAAAAAATACCGATATTTTTCGTGTTTACCTTTTAAATAACATTCAAAAATTAATACAGGCAATAATTGTCAGTTTTATTCATTAAGTAGCTCTAATATTCGGTTGCCGTTTAAATTTTCTTCCGAGCGAAAACTTCGAGAAACAGATTATGCACCACGTGCAAGAACTATTGAATTTTTCAATCAAAGAAAGTATAGTGCGCATGCTTACAGCTCATCTTCATCTCATGAATATGAATTTTTGTAAAGCTTTACAAATATTATTTATTTTTCAATTTTTGAAGTAATAAAGAACCCTAGTGGTATTTTGAAAGTTTGTATCTTTCTAAATAAACAAAACGAATAGTCTGACGACAATTTTTTGGTTTTACAAAAAAATATTTTTTCGTAGACAATATGCCTTTAATTAAACATGATTTTAATTATTATTCCATCAAGTGCCGCTATTTAATCAATTCTGTGATGTGACTACTAAACAAAATGGCTGCTTTCTTTTCTGAGTATGCATGCAATCACATTTGTCATTTCTCATTCTGACTATTACACGAGATTCTTATTACTCAGTATACCATCAAGCTTTTTAATTTTTTATTATTGCAGAACTTTATTTGTTTCAAGTTATTTAAAAATGAGCTTATTTTTATTATCATGCAATTGGAAATAAGAGTTTTCTAAGTACCATGACAGATAGGCTTGGTCATTATGGCAATAAATCTGTCTTTTGATATAAACAGAAATGTCCCAGGATAAATAAATTCTGTGGTAATCAACTGCAATCAAGTTCCAGCATTATCAATTGATGAGTGAAAAGGGGGGGGTTGTACCATTAAACCTAGTTCAACAAAATCATGTTCTTTATTTTTCTTCTTTCAAATATTTGTCTGAGATTGATAATCTTAGTCTTTTTTCTTATTTTCTAATATTTATTTTTTGCTGTAACATTTTGTCTGTTAGGTTATTAAACCAGGTGTTCAATACTTAAATTCATCTTTGTGCTGGGTTTTGTTAATTTTGCAGAATTCAACTTAAACAAAGAGTTGGACAAAACTTAACTTCCCATTGAGACCTGGCTGTTTATTTTGTAATGTGTTTAAAATTCTTTACACACAAGATGTAATATTGCTTTTGCATGGCAGTGTTACAGAACAAAAAAGACCAAAATTTTAAAGGTTCTAAACGAAAATAATAGAAAAGTAACATACTAATGAATTAATTTGTTTTTTTCACATATGTAGTTTTTAATGTAGTAATTATGTATTTTTTGTAACGTATGAAGTTATTAATTTTTTTATGTTATTTAGAGTGGGCTTCAACTATGGCATCTGACAATTTGAAAATAGACAAGAGAGGATTGCACTCAAACAGCAAATTTTCATCCATGTCTTATGTACAATAACAAATTTTATAGCATTATAATCAGGATTAAAGGATAGCTATGTAGCTACACAGCTGGATTCTATCATGACTGACCACTTTGACCTAGTTATGCAATTCTTCCCTGTGGATGGTTATTTTGAAAGAAGCAGAGGTACCAATGGGGTATCCGAATATCAAAAGTCCGAAAGGGCAGAGACAAAACCAGCAAACACCAACAAGAACGGGACAAAAACAGACAACATGTAAAACATGGAAACACAAAACAACTGAATACCAATCAACAACGCGAACTCTAGTCGAAACCAGAGTGAACTCAGGTGCTCCGGAAGAGTAAGCAGTTCCTGCTTGCTATAGCACACCCGTCGCGTTGCCAATAGTCCATTCAGCGTGTCAAATCCGGTAAAGGAAGACAAAACAACACCCTATGACAAACCAACATCTGCACTCATCTGAGAGATCGAAATCCCATATTTGTCTATAAGTGCATGATGTCTTCCGTAAAATTTCTTGAGTGAAGACAGCAACCGAGGAGCAACATAACCCTGTGTGAGCAATTTTTGCGTCAGACGTGTCGCTCTGCTAAGGAAATCGATGTAAGTCCCGCACGCTCTGGAGTAACGAATCAATTGAGATACGTAAACTCCATAAGCTGGAGCGGACGGAATGTTGCTACACAAGAAGGGGAAGTTGACGATTGGAAAGTTTGATTTATTTTATAGCTTTATATGCAAGAATCATCCAAATTAGTTCCAAGTAAAGATGTGCAAGTATATATAATGGTAGAAAAAAAGGCTTTTTATAGGTCTTTTTTTATTTTATTTAAAAACGTTTTTTATAAGCTTTTCATAGTTTTCTAACTTAGAACTGTCAAACTTGAATCAATATTTAGCAATTTTTTTTTAAATTGACATTTATACGTGCATTATGTCTGGGTTTCCCCTATTATAATTTTGAAACATTATATTTAAAATCATTAATATTTCCTCAAAAGTGTATGAAAAGAAACTCATATTGGTATACTCTATTAAACAAGCTAGAAGGATGCTAGATTTACTTAAAACTAGTCATAAATCTATCAACATACAGTGGAGTTCCCTGAAGGCATCCCCTATTGTGCACATATCATGTTACACATTTTCTTCACAAAATGAAAATGTTTCATCACAATATAATTAAAACCAATCTTATGTTTAACTTTCACAGTTTTACTGATTTAGTCAATAAAGATTGAGATAAGAAGGCAGCTTTTCTTAGCTTGAGTTTTATGACATCTCCCATCTTAATTAATTGAGTGTAATAGTAATCAGGCGCGGATTCAGAGGGGGGCGTGAGGGGCGTGCGCCCCCCCCCCCTAAAACTTGCAAAAATTATATTTTTATGCATAAAATCCACGTAAAAATACAAAAAAAAATTAGCGCCTCGCTCCGCTCGGCGAAAAAAAAGCTTCACGCCCCCCTAAACTAAAACCCTAGGTCCGCCCCTGGTAATTTGATTTTCCCATTAGCATGTATATTCAATGCTAAATGTGGGACAAGATTCTATAGATCTGTATAATGTACAGGAAGTATACATTACAGATAATAAAAAGCTACGCCGAACGCAGCATGATACAACCGCAACAAGTTTAACCCTGTACGTTGGAGGCCTAATATGGATAGTCCATTGCTTTGGTCACATGAAGCCCATGGTGGACTTACAAAGCTTTTTGACACATGCATCCTGTGGTGGACTTAAAAATGCATTTTTGACACATATATATTTACATCAACATCTAATACAAAAAGCCTAATTCATATACATGTAATAACTACAACTTAATTTTAAGTATAAAACTATTTGTCTTGACAAACTTTTAATATTGGTGTTTTTGGCCCCTTTGACCCCTAATTTCTATAAAACGGTAAGAGATATTGCAAATCTGATTGAAAAACACAGTTAGGGATTTTCACAAGGATTCTAATAAAAAAAAATGAAAATCGGACCAAAAAAAAAAAGTTGATTTTATGGACGTGGCCTGTCTTTAGCCCCCTGTAGCAATGTAATGGTGAAATACATATCAAATTATTGACACGTTTAGTAGACAGAATTTTATGAGCACTTCAACAAAAAGAATTTTCAAAATTGAATGAATAATGAACATTCTACAACAGTTTTGTCAATACACCCGTTTTAGCCCCTTTGGCCCTATTTTTCTAAAACATAGGGGCCACAAACCCCAAATACAAACCAGCATTCCTTTAGTGGATATAATCATCATATTTAAACTTCATAACAATTGGCTGGCCCACTACAACTTTATATTGGTAAAAAACTATTTGCCTGGACAAACTTTTATAAATGGCGTTTTTGGCCCCTTTGACCCCTAATTTCTCGAAAACCGAAAGGATTCCAATAAAAAAAGATTTTGGAAAATCGGACCACAAATAAAAAAGGTCGATTTTTTGGGTGTGGCCCCTTTTTGCCCCCTTATAGCAATGTAACGGTACAAGATACATCAAAGGTGTTGTTTACATTTTGTTGACAGAATTTATTGAGAAATACAATAAAAAAAGAATGATCAAAATTGGATGAAAATTAAACATTCTACAGACGTTTTGTCAATACACCCGTTTTAGTCCCTTTTGGCCCTTTTTTCTAAAACGGTAGGGGCCAGAAACCCCAAATGCAATACCAACCTTCCTTTAGTGGTTATAAACATCATATCAAAATGTTATAACAATTGGTTAACTACAACTAAAGTTATCGCACGGAAACCAAAGTGTCTACAGACGACGACACAACAACGACATCGCCATAACATAATACGATCGCACAAAATTTGCGGTCGTATAAAAATTAAACTTGACACACTTTGGCCATTAAACAAAATGATAGAAATATTACTTTATAATTTTTGAAAGTTTTTTCTTGTGTAACATTTGCAATGCCAAGAGGAAATTCTGAATATTCTGTATTATTCGTTTGAAACAAAAGATCTAGCCTTGCTGATCATTATCAATTAAATAAGCACAATATCAGTCATAGGCTTAAAACATGATTATAATCGATCACTTTTTGATCATAATCAATAACATTTCGATCTTAATCGATCACAATTTACTAATCATTAATCGATCAAACTCTGGAGGGAGTTTGATCGATTAGTGTTCGATTAGTTGGTCTCATCAATCGATTAGTAGTCGATAACTGATCGATTACTGATCGATGATCAGTTTGATCGATTAGTTAAGTCAGGGTATTACTAGGATTTGTCACGTTTTACAAGGTATATCTTACTTTTTAGTACGTATTGATGCGGTTTTGCTAGGTATGTACCACGTTTTACCACGTGCCACTACGCAGTGAAGAATAATCTGCGAAAACCGCATAATTTTCTCAAAATAAAAAAATATATACCTCTTCATCAATCACTACATGTACCTCTTCACCAGGAAGAGGTACATGTAGTGATTGGTTGAGGAAAAGTAAGTTGTGATTTTATTCATATTTTAGTACATTTATATTATATCTATCTTTGCTCCAAAGACTAATATGATCACTAATGGTATAGTATATTACCATTGTCAGTCCGTTCGTCTGTCTGTGAAATACAGTTTTGTCTCAGTTTTCCAACTGCTTTTAAAATATAATAGATATGACATTTTGCATTTACTGCAGTAACAAATGGTGCATGAATATTTTAGGTTCCTAGCTTTACTGGTTTTACACATGTTGAACATGGATGCAAAAATCCTATCACAGTTGTCTAACTATTGGTCGTAGAGGTTTTATATTTCGTCTTCAATCTTATCATATGGTATAATTAGGGTGTATATCTATTTTATACTCCTAGGTCATCTACTTTCTGTTGACAGAATGCTAAAGTTTTGAACAGAAGCGGGATATCACTAGTGCGCATTAGCTTACAAAATACTTGTTACAAATTGAAGAAAAGCTGAAGTGCCAGGATAAGCCTTCCTAGTTAAATTTTTAATTGATTGCGCCAGTTCAGGCAACGTTTCATTTCTGTGTCGAATACGTGACTGTAATTCAGCCCTAAATACTTCTGCCCGATTTACAGATCCGAAACGGTTCTTAAGAACGGACACTAAACTATCAAAATCACGTCTCTCAATTTCAGACATTTCATTTAAAACAGCTCGAGCGCTACCCGCTAAACTACTAGCTAACAACAAAGATTTAGCTCTAGAGTTCCAATGGTTCAACTCAGCCAATAAATTAAATTGAGTTAAATACTCTTCTAGGTCGTCATTACCATCATATATTTGAGGTTTAATTTTACAATTTATGTCTACCTTATCATTAATTTTATCATGTCCAACAGAGTGACTATTATTTGACTCATTCTCACTAACTCTAACATGTAACATCGGACTCTCACTTCGTTTTCTTATTGGATGGGCAGGTGTACTAACTGCCGTCGCAGAAAGCCTATTTTGAAACATTGACAACATATCATTCATTTTATTAGAGAACTCTGTCATGCATTTTTCTAACATGCGATTCATTTCTGAAGTAGTTTCAGCGGCAATTCTCTCCGCTGTAGCCATTTGTTCATTTGTATCAACTAATAAACCACTTCGGGTAGGTAACGTGTCATTTTGGTCATTCTGACCGTTTTCCGCCGGTCCGAAACTTATTTCGGAACAATCCATCTTTTAAACCAACTAAATCTTGAACTTTGAACTACTTTTAACAACTAAACGGACTCTAATCTACAGAGAAAATCCCACCGCTGCCACCATAAATGTAACGCCGCCCCTCGGGTGCTAGAGTCAATCACCAGAGAACACTGCGATACATCAAGAAGGGGATTACTCTATGAATTCACTATAGGGTTTCGGGTGTGGCGAGTTTTGAACTTCGCAAACCAAAAACGCTATAGGATGAGGGAAAGGGAATGAACAAATGGGAACTGTCCCGTGCGGGGCCCGGGTGGCGAATAGGCCCGCAGCAGAGCCTAGCTTGTCGTAAGAGGCGACTAAGGGTCTTGGGATTCTGACGTCGGGTCAGTGCTCAGCCCACAGAGCGACCAAGTGTGTACCCTAGGTGGCAGAATAGGGTAGCCCTCGTCCGCGGGGGTTGTCAGGTCTATAATACGGAAACCCTGACCGCCGACCATAGTGGGCCAACGTGTGTGGAGAGTGCCACGCTTCATGCACGTAAAAGACCCCTTTGTGGACCGCCAAGTAGTGCACCACATAGGCTAAATTTTCCGCCCCTACCCATCTCTCCCATTTTCCTGTGGTTCTTCAAAATTTATCGGTCCTTTATGTCCCACCCCACCCCCATATTTCATTTATCATCATCATCATTTCATGTTCATTTTATCATCCTTTTCATGTTCATCGCCTGTAAATAACCTATATAGCGTTGCACGGGCGTAAAACACCAACTCACTCACTCACTCACAAATGGGAACTCAAATAAAACTTAAATATTTATTAAAAACTCGATGTTATCCGATCCATTAAGGCTGTCGGGACTAGGAACTCTTCACCAATATTCCGGGACATCAGAAAAATACAACTTGGTATTTTATGAGGAACACTGAAACCTGAACCAACCTAATAGACTTTTAATAGAACAAACAATATTCAATATTTAACTTCCCTTCACAACACAAATAACTTGAAGCTTATAAGGCAGTTTCCAACAAATAACAAAGACAACACTGGCTAAGCAAAGTAAACATCATTTGCCGTGAATACGGAAACCTATAGTATTTATTTCCTATTTATAACATCAGACAATTCATATTTGCACCAAAGAATTTCCACCAAGAAATTACACCTCAAATTTCCACCCGGAGATTTACACCAAAATCACCGACATTTTGCACCCAAGTTTTACACCCAGGATTTTCACCAACGAGAAAACCATATAAAACAATGTTTTTCTCAACTATAGGTTGTCAATTGTACTTTTCTACAACTTTACTAACTTTTAAAATCTCTGATATATTGTCTGACATGGTGTAATTCTAACTTTAGGAATTTTTGTATTTGAAATTTGCCGCTCTGGAACTCTTTGGAATGCTAATGACGCAATTGCTAGTTCCGGTACGCATCACTGGTTTTATTTAACGGATTAGCCAATGACGTACCGCGTTTCACAAAATACCACTATTCAACCAATCGCAGCGCTTGGTTTATAACAACGTCGGCTAGCATTACTGTACTTGCCGGTTGTAAACAACAACATTTAGCGATAATAAAAATGCTTTCCTGTTTGATTGCAACACAAACACACTATATTATTAGTGTGACACATCTACACTACAGTGGAGTAACTTAACAGAGATGGGCTTTCTACCCATTATTTAATTTAAATAGGTATTTACGGCAATATAGCCTTGTGAAATCGTAATGTTTACATTTGTTCAGAACTTCCAAGTCCGATGCCTTAAAATCAATGCTTTATTTCAACAATCTAGAAACAATTGGATATGTTTAACTTCAGATATATGTGTATACACTTGTTTGACCACATTGATACACAAGATTATCATTAGCACCAACTTTATTACACAGGAGCAACAATTCTATAAAAACAACAACAATATGATATTTTGGCTAAAACAACTTATTATTTGAGCTCAATAATAAATATTTAAAACACACAAAAAAAGGGTTATGCGGCATTCAGGTTTCATTCATACATTCAGACGACAATAATAGCTCAAATATCGGTTAACTACAACAAAAGGGAGGCGAGCGTTACAATATGTTATTTTATTAATTTTTATTTTCTTTTGGATACAGAGCAAACAATTAAAGGTGAGCGTTGTTGATTGATATTCAGTTGTTTTGTGTTTCCATGTTTTACATGTTGTCTGTTTTTGTCCCGTTCTTGTTGGTGTTTGCTGGTTTTGTCTCTGCCCTTTCGGACTTTTGATATTCGGATACCCCATTGGTACCTCTGCTTCTTTAATACAGACCATATGACCATTCAAACCCTAAGCCACGCACTCAATATGTAGAACCAGATGCCAATGCACATTTTTTGAAAGCCCTTTTGTTAAAAACTGTTACAGTACTTCAAGAGAAGCATACATTTTGTTTTTTAATCGCTCTTTCTAGTCAACCTTTGTAATATTGTATGTCCAACATTTGTTTTCTATATAAGTAAATTCTGTTCCGTTCTGTTCCGTAAGTGACTCATATTAAGAAGGCATTATTTTTCTCAAATACCTAAAAAAGTTGGTTCATTTAACGAAACACCCTTTTAATGGAAAATAATGTGATTTTGTGCAAAGAAATCTTTTTTTTGATACCTCTATTTGAACAGGTTCTTGGTTTGATATTTATGTCCTCTAGCATACTATTAACAATAGACAACAGTTCGTTTTTTTCTTCTTCTGAAATCAACACTCCAGTGGCCCTTTCTATGTCTCTTGACAAAGACTGAAGTCTGGAAAAGAACACACAATTAATAAAAGAACCCTAAGTGGTGCACCATTAACTAAACCTTACGTATGGACTGTTGTTGTATGTATGTATGTATTACAGTAATTTCCCTTCTCTATCAGCAGCACCCTCATTGAATGAGGTAAAAAGGGAATCTTGGCATTCCTTTCATGGATTGCTGTGGTGTCCATATTAGTCGGACCCGCCCCCACCTTTTGGGCCTAGCGTCTGGTCTTACAGCTACAAATCAGACTATTAGGTGGGCAGCTAAAACCCACAAACATCTAAAGAGCGGTCTGCAAAACTTCCCAAATAGCACCTCAAAATCATTCTTAAATTGACATAATTTTAAAAATAACTATGGAAATTATTGTCGCACGCTTCAATATGCAAAAATATTATAATCATAAGTTATAAATGAAATATTTGTCACCATACTGTTAAAATTGTTCAAAGTGAATAAAATATATTTTTGAAAAACTAAAAACATACCGGTAGCCTACAGATTTAGAAAAAAAATAATAATAAAAAGAAATTCGCTCGCTACTTCTTTATTGTCCGAAAAACAATGAATTCTGTGTGGCCTTAATATCAGCTGATAACTCAAAAAACAAATGCAATTGCCCAATTTGAATAAAAACTGCCAAAATAAAGTCCGGTATTTACAATGTATTTTTAAATCAAATACAACGGACAAAGATAAATTTGGATGTTTTGGAGAGAAAAAAAAAACGAATTATAAAGAGAATGGTATGAGATTAATGAGTTTTTCACAGAAAAAGGGAGCGAAAGTAGTAATCTCCCTTTTTTCGTATACATGGCAAATGATATTAGCTCCCACAAAATATTGATAGAGGGGAGCAAGCCCCTGTGGTTTTTATGCCCGCATGGGTTAAAAATTCAAAAAAAAAATAAATGGTAGGATCTTCTGATTTTTAAATTAATAAAAGTTTTTTAAGCTAATGCATTTTATGTGATTATGTTACCATATTATAGGTAAACTGGCTTTATTCCTTTATTACATAACTTCACGGAAGACATCTGTACATGTATTTATATACTAAAAAAACTAAACATTAATCTTATTGTGTTAAGCACCATCATTTGAATAAGTTAACGAACGGGGAAAATAGTAAAAGCTATATTATATCAAAGCTCCCTGGTTTGCAGTCAGACACTGATCATTAACATGTATTTCTTGTTCATGAACTCTCCTCAAAATGAATGCCATAACGTAGTGACCACCGGGAGTGACCAGTGTCATGAACAAAAAAAAATCCACTGTTAAAGACAAAATATCAATACATGTATATCCACACCAACATTAATTTCGTGCATATCACACACACACACCCTTAACTGCGACACAGCTACATACCTGATTTTAACATTATTCCACACATCTAGATTTTGTGAATCCGACATGCATAGGCGAACTCCATAATCAACTATCGCCTGCACTCTTTGCAAAAACCGTTCTTTTTCAGATACTGAACCTCGTTGTTGAATGTTTGCGGTCATTTTTCGTGTTTTTGTTTATGATCCATACCAGCTGACCAGTACGCGAGATTGTGAAGAACGCTTGTTAGAGGTAGTTTCATTGGCCAATATCCCTTATCAAACAGACGAAAGTATCTCGATACTGTTAAATTGACACATGCGGTAATCTTTTCTTTTCTATCGACTTATCATGCCGTTACTTGTCAGAAGTATCGCGATACTTGTTGTAAGTAAGCCGTTACTTGTCAGAAGTATCGCGATACTTTTTAGAAGTATCGCGATACTTTCAAGAAGTATCGCGTTATAAGTAAAAAGTATCGCAATACTTCATCGAAGTATAGCGTTAGAAATAAAAAAGTATCGCGATACTTATGCGAAGTATCTAGATAATTTAAATAAGTATCGCGTTACTTGTATGAAGTATCTAGATACTTATTTTAAGTAAGCCGTAACTTGTGTGAAATTTCTAGATACTAGTTGAAAGTATCGCGATACTTGTATGAAGTAAGCCGATAAAGACAGTAACGCGATAGAAATATCGGACTTTTGACATGAACGGCCACTCATAAAAATCAGGACGCTATAGTTCTTGTTGTTAAGTCTAACGAACTTATTCTTAAATTCTTCGAAACCCATCCGGGTTCCGGGTGGCGAATAGGCCCGCATAGCAGCGCTAAGCTTGTCGTTAAAAGTCCACTAAATAGCGCCCAGAAACCTGACATCGGGTCAGGCCGCTTTGCCCACAAAGCGACCGGGACGTGTGCCCCAGGTGGTTGAATGGGCAGCCCTGACATCGAGAGATGCGAGGTCGTCAGGCGATAAAGCGGAAAACCTGGCCGCAAATCATAGTGGTGCACCGTGTAGGGAAAAATGTCACGTTCCTTGCACGTTAAAAAACCCTGCTGCAGGTCTCGGTAAGAGTAGGACCCGTAGGATCCCCATGCAGGAGGCTAAATTTCCAGTCCCTACCCATCACTCCTTTTTCCAGTGGCAGTCACATTGGCCTAGTGTCCCCATTTCCTCCACTTCATCATCATTTCATGTTCATTTATCACCACTTCCATGTTCATCTCCCAGATATAGCCGAAATCGTGCTGCTTGGGAGTAAAGCAATAACTAACTCAAAATTCATTACTTTTCTATACAAGAATTTACAAGTAATAATTCTTAATTTTTAAATTTTTAGATAAACAGGCGGCAGATGTCTCTGATGAGAATTCCCGGGGGAGCGGGTGAGGGCTTCTACGAAAAAAAAACTTCCCCGCAAAGACAGGTGGTGAGAAAACATCTGTCTCCCGAGAAACAGACTACTGAGACTTTCACGGTAAAATAAGATTATGAAACATTATAATGGATGTAGTTCAACTTAATAAATGTGTTATTTTGATCAAAACTCTTCATACCCAGCTATATCGGCCATCACGTGACTTTTGTTTATATCGATATGGTACAAACTCAGTTCTTAAAGTGCAAAGGAAATATAATGAGAGTTGCACTTTAAATTGCAATATCTTATTTTGTATACGAGCTTTTCAAAATGTACATCTTCTGTGATAATCTTGAATCTTTCCTCTTTCGTTTGGTATATGACACTTGAGATAATTATTTTGATTGGTCCTGTCCAATTTGATTTTAAAATATGATACTTTTTCGACGAAAATACATGTATTTTACGTTAAAATTAATATTGAAATGGATAATTTTTGTAGACCCCCTCTTTACCTGAGGATTTTAAACTCCCAAGCATTTTTAAATTTAAAGATGTACATCTTTGCTGATAAAACAGAAAAAAAAATCTTTACAATGATATAAAAATTGTGAGAATCGGATATAGATTGGTCCTGTCCAATTTGATTTGAAAAATGCAAAAATATTAAATTTTATTTAATTGTCGAACTAATTTCAAATTATAAACTCGATTCTAGTTCGGGTTAGGTCTTGTAGTAATTCCGGATTCTTAATGAAGCAGTTTTGATGTTTCATGGCTTTTAATACAATTTTTATTACAGATGGTGTTTGCATGCATGATCAATTTCAAAAATAGGTATACATATGTGTTAAAAAATATGTCCGTTTTAATAAAAATATGATATATAATTGTAATTGTAATCGATTAGTTTGTTTACTTTTGTCTATGCTTTTCATCACATGCGGTTCATTTTTTTATGACGAGGACATCACATATTTAAAGGCATATTGTCTACGAAAAATTATTTTTTTGTAAAACCAAAAAACTGTCGTAAGACTATTTGTTTTTTTTATTTAGAGAGATACAAACGTTCAAAATACGACTAGGGTACCTTATTACATTAAAAATCAAAAAATATATATTATTTGTAAAGCTTTACAAAAATTCATATTCATGAGATGTAGATGAGCTGTAAGCATGCGCACTATACTTTTTTTGATTGAACACTTCCCTAGTGTTTGTACGTGGTGCATAATCTGTTTCTCGAAGCTTTAGCTCAGAAGAAAATTATAACGACAACCGAATATTAGAGCTACTTAATGAATAAAACTGACAATTATTGCATGTATTAAGTTTTGAATGTGATTGAAAAGGTAAACACGAAAAATATTGTTATTTTTTCAACATATCAATGTATTCGGGGACAAAACCCGAGATTCCGATTAGTGTCCGTGTTAAAACTACTCAGTTTAAATCTGTGTCAATGTGACGTAGTGCAAGTAAATAAAATATCAATCAATATTGTCGAGCTATTTTGATCGAAATAAAGTACTTTTGAGGCAAAATTGGTGGCAAATTTGTTTTTCAATATTCATTTTATTGCATTTTGGTCTAATTGACACCAAAAAATTGGGGGGTAAAAAAAAAGAGTTTGCCGTAGACAATATGCCTTTAAAAGTGCAATTGTACCGATCTCGGCTACTTCCTGGACACCTGCTGACAAGTAAATACAACACACCGATGAACACAGCGGGTAGCCGTGACAGGTGTAACTTGTTAATTGACCAAATTACCGGTACATCAACGTGTTGCATTAAAATTATTTTTTCCAAATACCTTTGACGAGAAAAAGACTAATTCTGAACCTTTTGATTGAATAAAGAAGGGAATTCGTTTGAACCTGTTCTCATTTGTGTTAACTGGTTTTGTCATTGTCCTCTCGGACTTTTGACACTCGGATGGTCCATTGATGCTTCTTTTCTTTTTGTAAGTGCAACTTCAAACACATCTTGAGGCTTGTTTTTTATCAAGAATTCTATGCTGCTAGTTGCTAAGATATGCAGTACTGTTTGTCCCTTATTGCTTTCATTATATTTATTTTTAAGGGGTGTCGATGTTTTCCTTTTTCTTGATTTTTCTATTTTTTCCATGTCAGTTTCATGAATATAAAACATTACTGAATAACCTTTTTGTTGTCTAAAACCCAACTTGATATCTGACCATGCTGAAGTTGAAAATGTGAAGCCAAGGAACCTTACATGAAATAAATCTTAAAAACCACCACTAACACATGCGTTGCAATGCACATTATTCAAAATATAACTAGAAAAACTGTGAGCCGAGTCACTAAATAGCCTAGTTCATGTTTTGCTATGGGAAACCCCAAAAAAAATCATTCTGATCAAATTTTAAAAGAGGAGGTGTACATCTACATTAAGTTATGATGATTGTATGAAAGTTTCATGAAAATCCATTGAGAGGTTTAGGAGAAGTAGCAGATAACAGATGGGTACCTATAGCTGTTACGGGAGGAGGAAAGACATGGAAGAAAGGCAACCAGACACATACCCCTACTATTTAAGCGGGGGGTATGAAAAAGGAGTACAGTGTAATGTTAATCTTTATTTTGCATACTTATATCATCAACAATAACAATTTAAATAATAAACTATGTGGACGATTGACATAGAAATGCACAATAGTTCATATGAAAGACTATATATCATTTAATTAATGACATGATCACACAAGTTACACAACCTTCAATGAAAGACACATTTCGGACATGATCACATATGTTTGTCTATAATACAATACATCTTTATGAATTCAAAATAAATTAAATACTATTTACAACAAGCTTAAATGATGTGGATTGATATCAAAGCTACAACCATATATGTATCTAAAATTGTTCAAGTTAGACTTTTACTATAAATGCAAAATATGCAAATGCTTTTTCTAGACCTTTAATAATAGAACTAGTAATTGTTCAAATATATACATGTACATATATAATATTCTATGAATAAATATAATTATGTAAGATGTATGAAGTTTACGAACATCAATTTATTTATTCTTCATAAAAATGAATATACATATAAGTGGTTGTTTAAAAAAATCCTTTGATATCCATCCCTATCAAGTAAATCAACCTATGACAGACTTTTTAAAAGTTCTAACAATTTCTTTAAATCTATTCTTCAGTTTTGTTTTTTTACCCTGTTTTTTGTAAATCAGATCTTTAATGGCCTCATCTGACATGTTTTCAATATTGGTATCAAGTTCATATGACTCTGAATAACAACTGTTGGCATTTTCTATATCAGAATCATTTTTTCTACGTCTACATTGTCTGGTTGAAAAAATACCAGTTTCCCAATACTCAGACTTTTTGTCATATGGCCTTTTTTGTCTGTTAACACTTTCAACTTCAGACAACTCTAACCTTTTTCTAACTTTTAATGCCTCTGTGGGACCATCCCACTTCATACATTTTCTCTGGTGAATGTTTTTGACAACATCATTATTTTTTTCTACACTTTGGTTAGAAAACTTTTTTAGTGAACCATATTTGTCTACAAAAACTGGTACATGGTATACAAAACAATGTAAATAAGGAGTAACATTTACTTTCAAATACCCTTTTCTTTTCTGACCTAATACAAGAAAATCTTGTAACCACAATTTAACTCTCTCAAATATATCACTACCAGAAAAATTCTTTACATCTTGGCTTAATATAAACATATACAATGTATAAAAATCTTGCCATAGCTTAACAACCTGACTTTTAGTTTCAGAGTGGATAACATCGGTGCTAGCTAACTTATCAGGTAGCGTTTTTAACAATTTCACCTTTTCTGCCCCAGATAAACTGGTCCACTCTGTCTCAGAAGACCCCTTAGGGATCCATGTTTTAAAAGATACACCACAACTCTGAATTGAGGATACCAAGTTACATAAGTTAGTTGAACCTTTGTTCAAAACATCTTTATCTATACAATCAAAAATCAAGTTTCTTAAAAGAATATCAGATATTCTAAGCATTAAATGCAACTCATCTGGTACAATGTGATCTATAGCAACCTTTATCAAAGGCATATGCTTAACACCAAAAGTGTTTTTACTCTGAGTACTCAAACTACATATCTGCTCATAAGATCTAAACATTTCACTTGAGTGATAAAAAAGCCACTCTTTTGAGATATCATGTCTGTCATTTTTATGTACTTTACACCATGGACAGGCAAAGTTACCTGTTGAACTACATAAACCTAATAGAATTTGTAAAAATTTCATATCTCCACAAACAAAAACTTCTAATTCAACATTTTTCTCATCTACAACAATGTGTGATTTCTCTGAAAGCTCATTAAGCTGTGTAAAAATTGGCATACATGTTGCCTTCATATTTTCATAAGTCTCAGAACAGTTTACTATTGCAATTGTGTGTAAATCAGTATATGACAATGAACAATTCTCAGTTACAATCTGAATAGAAAAAATTATGTAGTTTGAAATGCGGCTCACACGAGCACCGTCACCAGAAAACTTTATATATATCTTCTCATGGTCTGTGCCATGTTTCAAAAAAAAATCTCTGACAATTCTTTCAACTTCTGTTTTCAAATTTACCATAGCACCTGGAACATTTCCAGGTAATCTTTCAATATGAAAAATACTACTTAAGTTTTCTCTACACTGAACAATTAAGTATTTTCTAGGCATGTCAAAAAATACCATAGAAAGCTCATGATAAGCTGCATCACTTATGCAGAACTTATCTAACAAAAAAACCATTTGCTTGAGTTTATCTTTGTCATCAGCACTTAAATTCTGGTAAGAAGTATTTTCTACACTACTTGGCTGATTTAAATCAAGAGTGACCGGTGTGTTGTTGTCAGTAATACAAGACAACTGAAGAGGTTTGAGGCCAAAAGATTCTGTAAATGCCAGCGCTTTTTCTGCATATGTTTCCAAAGTTTTAACTTTTCTAAACCTTTGCCTTGGCTGGCATTCATCTAATTTCTTACCAGAATTTAAGTACTGATTTGACTCTATCTTTTCCACATACTTAGACAAAACCTCATTTCTTGATTTTAAATAGTCATTTTCAATCATACACTTTTCAACATTTTCATTTTTTTTCTTTTCTTCCAACAAATCAAAATACAAATCTTTACATTTCTTTTCTAAAAGTGCTTTTTCTTTATCAAATTCTAAGGTTTTACAATACAATGAGTCTACATTAACAACTTCTGATTTGTAAATAATAATGTCATGTTCTTTAACATTAAATTCAAGTCTCTTGCGACCACCTACATAAACACATCTATATAGTCGCTCAGTGTTGCAACACCTTGACCTAATGCGACTCTCTAAATTACTACTATAAATAAGTCTAAAAGCACTAATTTGAGAATTCAAAACTTCTACATAGGTTAAACCTGTCTCTAATTTAAAAGAATGCAAATTTAACAAAAATTTACTAGTAAACTGAAGGCTAAGTTCAATAGATTCTGCACAAATAGATTGTCTATTCTTAACAGATGGAGTAATTCTGGATGTGAAATTAACTTTTTCTGAGGTGTTAAATTCTGGCGTTGATGACGTTGTCACTGGAGTCCCTGGTGGTGATGACAATGTCACTTGGGTAGCTAGTGGTGATGACATGGTCACCGCAAGGTAAGGAAGACTGAGTATTAAGAACAAAATAAACATTATGTAAATAAGTCATTGTTCAATAAAAACATATTACTTAAAACACTGAAGATGCTGCTGTAAGCTGCAATCGTTCCACTGGCACTTTCTTGGTGAGAACACATGTAGGCTTGTCTGGGTTAGGCAGGTAGATTGTTTTAAATGTCACAAGTGACTTAACGTGGATGGGAAAGTCTATCTTCACACCCTGACCATGGATAGTAAACCTTCTATCAAAGAATGGTGTCAATGGCAGTTTTTCTTGCAGTCTGGCTCTATCAATGGCGTCAGCATTACCAAATATGTGGCGGTAGAGGTGAGTTGGCCAGCTTAATGAAATTTTGGCATTGGTGGATACTAAGCGTTTCTGTAATGCTTCTTCTAGGATTCCTGAGTAAACAGCTAACAACTCACTGGATACAACAGGCTCAAGATACCTATCAAATATCTAGAAAATATCCAATGGTTTAAACCAAATTCATATGGAATGTAATACTTACATGATAAGAATTATTATATCCGTTAAATAAAATACATGTATTTAGTATACATCTACCACCACTTTCCCTTGTTTATGTTACACACGCACGTGGCGGTATATTTAAATACCCGCTCATTGATGCGTGTTAAAATCTTTTTTTAACTTAACACCCTTCAATTATATAATTTAGAAAATGGTAAAGTATATACAATGAGACCGTTTTTTTTTCTGAGAATGTGTTTTTGTTTTCTTCCTAAGGATATATTTTTATTGTAATGATATAGTATATATATCTCATTTGTATGTAATATTACTAACCATTGATTATATAAGTTTGTCTATATAATACCCTGCTTATGTAGACATTAATATTACTGGGTATATTTCTTGCAAAAGCTGTAGCAAGAAATATAATTGTTCACAGCTATAGTAAAATAAAATTTTGTAAAATGGAAAAAAAAAAAAAAAAAAAAAAAAAAAAAAAGATACCTATCAAAGTCTGGGTCTGGAATGTGGGCCCTTGGTTCCCAAGTGCTGTCATAACTTGGAAAGCCTTTCCATAACACAAACTATAGCTTGCCCTGAAAAGATAAAAAGCATTACATGTACAAACAAGAAATAGTGAGCTGCAGTTTCTGTAAATTATATAACTGACCTCATGTAGATATCCAAAATATATGGACTTTAAATAAGAACAAAACTAAAGTCGCCATAGATAAAATAAAGCCAAAAGGTCACAGTGGACTTATTTATTTGTATAGTGTCACACTTTCTAAGACACAACTTGTGGTTAAATATTTTTTACACCGAACATGTAGTAGTAGAGATACGGACCCACAGTAAGTAAAAGTGATAGCAATACGAAATGAGAAAACCAGTTATAAAACTACCCTTTATTGAACCGTAATTTCATATCAGAACCTGTAAAAATTCTGGATAGTCTATTTGGATAATAAATAAAATAAAACAAGTTTTCTGACCTACTGACCCTATTTATTTTAAATAGGTTACAGGAACCACACAGGTCTATTACTTTATTTTGGCTTCTTAAGTTATAAAGCTCTTTTAAAACAATGACACAAGGGAAAAGCCCTTTAATATGTACTAAGCACAATTACAACAAAAAGACTCAACAACTTTGCTGGAAAATCTATCAAAAAAAATTTTCATATAATAATATAAATTTAGAAAAAAATTTAATTTGTAAATTTGGGTATAGGAATATTTCAATTTAGATTTGAATTTTTACAACAGATTGTATATTATCATAGATTTGTATATTTCTTTGTAATCATTATTTGGCATCTGCTAATTTATTAATTACATCCAAATTGCAGGTGATTCAATAGTCAATCTTTATTCACAGTGGGGTATTTCCTGTTTATTGTAAAGAGCCAGGTAGACTACCTGTTTATCATTAATAAAGCATAATTAATTCAGTCAGGTTATTTAATTTATTGTATGATGTGAGTGTAAACATTAAAAAAAGTATTTTTTTTTTTAAAAGATAGTAAGTACATGTAGTAAAGAAGCAGAAAGACCATTTAAAAAAAAAGACTTTTAAAATAAATTCTTATTTAATTAATACAACATGTTTTAAGAATATTTAAAAACACAATGATCTGCATTTTCTAAATCCTTCTAACTTGATGTTCATAAATCTTCAACATACATCTTCCATGAAAAGTTATTTATTTTAAAAGGATTAGAGAGGCAACAAAAGCATGCAAGAAAAAATGATCTGCAAATATATCTATAACCTGCTAAACCTTTTTTTACTTAAGCTTTACCTAGACTATAGGAAAATCAGTATAAAATATCAACCTTCAACCTTTCAGGACCAGACATGTAGTAATCGTAATAGATTGTAATTAATTACAATTTTCAAGTAATGGAGAATAATCGATTACTTTCTTGAATTTCATTTACTCTGTTCAGAACAAGATGTGCATGATAAAGTAGCTTTTATATGACTTGAATATAATATAATGAAAGCAATAAAACAAGCAAATGTGTCTCTCTAATACAATCAGTATGCTGGTAATGTGATTAAGTTATTGTTGTAATACTTTCTTGCTAGGAATAACATGTGTACAAACTATAATGAGTATCCGACTCTTTATCAGCTTTCATAAAAATAGCAAAACACAAAGGTAAACCTGAGGAGAAATTGACAGACTGACAGACTGACCAAAAGTTAACACTGCGCCCAATGTATGTGCCTACCGAGAACACTATTAGTATTTTACACCGGCTGGTACCATCAGAATACAGTTATTTGACTATTCATTAATTATTTAAATTGTTGAAAACTAATACTATATATATGTAACATATACAATGTAGTTTTTAAGAATAGATATGGAGGTGCTCATATAACAATAGCATTGCAGCAATGCTTTTTTTTATTAAAAATTGTCTACAAGATCCAAAGTCAAAAGATGGGCATATGCATACATTATTTGCAGACTGACTGGGGAGTTTAACATTGTGACTATACATGTACCTACATATAGGCCTGCCGCCAGATGCTCTCAGTCGAGTATTTAATAACTTATAATTTGATGTGAAATTGATTAAATAATTTTATATAGAAATAACAAGAGTTAACACTAAAGTATGTCTCGCCTGTCCGCACCATCAGAATACCTAGTTATTTTAATTCTCCCCTGTGACACTTGCCTAGACATTCACCCAAACTGTCTGTATACCAAATATCAGATGCCTAGCTATAATACTTTTAAAGTAATTTATTCATCACAAAAGTCTTACAAAGGAGTTTACAGCATGAAAAAGTTCACAAAGTCACTTAAGCAAAAAATTTTGGTCAAGGTCACACGGCATGGTGACGCATGAGTAGACCATTACCCCAACTGTCTGTATACCAAATATCAGATGCCTATCTATTATACTTTTCAAGATATTCATTTTCCAAAAAAAAATTACAATGAAATTTATGGCCTGAAAAGAACTAAGTTCACAGAGTCACTGGAGTGTGAAAATGAGGTCAGGGTCACACAGCATGGTGCCAGTTGCATAGACCATAACATCAACTGTCTGTATAGCTAATATGAGATGCCTATCTATTATACTTTTCAAGCAATTCATTGTCCACAAAAGTCTTGCAAAAAAGTTTACACACTGAAAAAAAGACCTTAGTTCACAAAGTCATTGAAGCATGAAAATGGGGTCAGGGTCACATGGCATGGTGACAGTTGTGTAGACCATACTCTAAACTGTCTGTATACCAAATATCAGATGCCTAGCTATTATACTTTTTAAGTAATTCATCATCCACAAAAGTCTTACAAAAATGTTTACACCCTGAAAAAAGACCTAAGTTGACAAAGTCACTGGAGTGTGAAAATGGGGTCAGGGTCACATACCAAAAATCAGTTCATTATCTATAAGCGTTTAGAAAAAAAGTGCGGAAAACTGAAATTTTTAGTGAATTTTCAAAGTTCAAAGGGCCATAACTCCCATAAAAATTTCAGGACTGGCATGACACTCAAACTTGATCTGTAACTCATCAAGGTAAACTCACATACCAAAAATCAGTTCAATATCTATAAGCGTTAAGAAAAAAAGTGCGGAAAACTGAAATTTTAGTGAATTTTCAAAGTTCAAAGGGCCATAACTCCCATAAAAATTTAAGGACCGGCACCAAACTCAAACTTGATCTGTAACTCATCAAGGTAAACTCACATACCAAAAATCAGTTCATTATCTATAAGCGTTTAGAAAAAAAGTGTGGAAAACTGAATTTGTTACGGACGGACGGACATACTGTTTACTATAGGGCGTCCGCAACTAAGTTGCGGGGCCCTAACTAAGCCGTGTTTAATTAATTCATCATCGTCGACCATAATTTTAACATAATATGTTACGAAATGTATGATTAAAGTTCAATTGTTATTCATTACTATACTACAGCCTTTAAGTATATCATATACACCAGCCTAAAAAAACACTTTTATTTTACATGAACCAAACCCGTCAATATTGTATAACTTTAAATATGTAATCATGTAAAATTAACAATCAAGAATCATTCTTGGTAGACTTATGCAAAAGATATCATGGAATCATTAGAAATTTACCTAGATACAGGAGATAAAATTCAAAAATCTAATATTAAGAACTACATGAAAAAATTATTATTTAGATTTAACTAACAATACATTAGAAAATATTACTGAAAAGAATAAACTTTTCATTTCTAAGAGCATAAAAGACAATTCTGATCTTGAAATAGAAAATTATCTTATATACCAAATCCAGAATACAGAAAATTAATTACAAAATATAGAATAAGTGATCATAACTTGCTTATTGAAAAAGGAAGACATCTTAAAATTCCTAGAGAAAATAGACTATATAATGTTTGTAATATAGTGGAGGATGAAGCTCATTTTATTTTAAATTGCAAAAAGAATGATACTATTAGAAATCTGTTTATAAATAATTATAAAGAAAATATTCCTGATTTTGATATAAAAAATGATTTATTAAAACTTAAGATAATTTTAAACCCATCAACACCATTAATAGCAAATAAACTAGCCTCCTTCCTTAAAAGATCAATTGAACTGAAGATGGGAGACTCTTAGTTTAGTTTATTTGAATATATCTTAAATATAGTGAATATGTCTATATTTGTGGGTTATTTGTGTATATATTATGTATTGTGTCACAAACTTGTATAAGTTTAAAACAATAAAAGTTTGATTCTTGTAATATTAACCAAAGAATATGGATACAAAATTGCTAAGCATGCTTTAAATAGTATATACATGTATGTTTTGATTTACAAGACCTCAAACAGCATTTTCCTAAGTCAAAAAGAATCAAATTATTAAATATTTTAAAAAATATATTAGAAAATTAAGCTAAAATTTTACATAAATATAAATAACTCACTCTTTTTTCTTCTTGTCTTTATATATGAAGAAGTTGCATATAACAAAATATATGTTGTCGGTAACTGATTATAAAAAATTGTCTTAAATCAAAGAATTATCTTATTCCTTGCTTAAATAAAGGGTCACACAATTTTGAATGTACACAAGTAAGTGGTCTTTAAGAAAATGATTATGTAGCTTTGTTTTTAGATTTTTGACACTAGCTAATTAACAGGATGTTATTTTAATGTGGAGGTATGGGGGACTGTAATGAAGGCCATAAAGCTGTCATTTAATTATTGTTAAATAAACACCTGACAGCTTACTGACACCTGTTCTCTTTAATGTTCTGTAATGATTCCTAATTGAGTAAATTATGCCAAAGAAAAAACTTACAAAAACAAAAACAAAAAATGTTTTTATATTAGACTTTTCTCTAACATGTCTAATGAAGCATTTTTGAGTAAATCATGTTAACTTTTATTTTATTAATGAGTTTAAATTATTTATAAGTTTTTTTTTAAATATTAAAAATTAAATGTGTAAATATTTTTTTGTAAATTCTACTCTCCCACAAAACTTGATTACAATAAATGTTTGTGTTAAAATTGTAAGGTTAATAATGAGATATTTATTGAATCAACAAATTCCAACCATCAAATTTATATGATTTATATCATTGTTTAAATAGATTGAAAAATAATATCTTCATGATCATGATGATATAAATAAATTTATAGGCGAGTATACATGTAGAAAATGTTCTTTTTTGGATTATTATTATTGTCAACTTCCTTTTAAATACAGAATATTTTTAAGAAATTGATAAAAAAAAACACCCGCTTGCACCGAGTATTTTCAAATAATGTGGATGAGAAATAGAAATTCTTTTGTTAGGCCAAAACAAAATATTTGTTTGTTTCCTGCTTCCTACTCTTGAAAATTAGGGTAGGTAGGTAGGAAAATTATTTTTTTTACAAAATTATTTTACATTGACTCAATGGGGAAGCAATCCCAAATTTAACAGTGCTTGTTCCAAAATGCCAATAAAAACTTTAGGGTAGGGCCAAAAAAATAGGGTACATGTAGGTAGGAAAGCAGGAAACAGACATATACATTTTTTGGCCTTACAGCCTAAATTATAAATTTGTAACAAGTTAGTTCAAAGAATTTCTCAAAACCTAATTTGGTAATTAAGTGCAAATACATTTAATATATACATTTATATAAAAGATCATCTTGCAAAATATCTGTTTTTACATGCAGTTTGAACCTAATAAAGTAACGGCAAATAACACTGATACACGTACTCTAAAAGAAACAACCTGATACATTTACAGTTTCTTTTCTCATTATTTTACAAGAATATTTTAAAAGCGCCCACCTACCAAGCCACAAAGCGAATAATAAAAGAGTTATTTTACATGCGAGTGTCAAATTAGTACACAAGAGTCTTTAGAGAACATCTCAACATGTCGAAGGTTTATGACAAACATCTACATCTAGACTACGGTTCAAAACACTGTCTTGATTGACCATAATGATATAACTTTAATACGCAGCGGCGTGGCACTTATAATAACAAAATTTACACTAATAAAGTTATGAACTGAAACGAGATGTAACTGTCAAGATTTAGAAACAGAAAGAGTTAAAGGACAGAAAACAAACATATATAAAATACAACAGCTGGTCATGTTGATAACTGTTTCTTTAATACATAGTGATACATAGTGATTATTCCTGTAACAGGTTAATGTGTTGCATACACTTATTCCACACCTCACTTACATGTACTTTAGTTCTTTTTATCATTGTTAAGTAGCTTTGACTTTGCTAGGTGTTTTCTTTTTAAAGTTAAAGGACAAACATACCTCATTTGGACACTGTTTGGATGTTATAATCCTATCTATGTTGTATTCTTCTGGAAGAATAGCTCTTTTCATCTTCTTTATGGTACCAGCGGGCTGAATCAATGGTTCACCATTATGAAGAAGTGACCAGTTACGTTGGCGAGCGGGACGAAGTTCCATGTTTTCAAGTGAAAGAATCAAACAAGAATGAAAAGGCTTTGCAATCAGTTTATAGTTGGCGCGTTGTTAGAAACGGAAGTGTAATGACCGGGTGTTACCGATAGTTTCCGTTATTTTCCGACGAGGAATAACCGGGTACCAGATGATTCGTAACCCAGTTCTTAAAATTGCTATACAGAGTTATCGAACCTAATTATGACCATATAAGCTGCACATGTTTAATTTAGTAGTGGTAAATACAAAGGGACAAATGCAACATTGGGTCCATGCAGCATAGAATTGAAACAAACGCCGCAAAATGTGCCACCTTTAAACTATTTCTGGGGGAAAAGGGTTACCGGCTATGCTTTGCCGCTGGTAAACTGAAGACGTACATTTCATTAAACAAATTAATGGTGTATGATTTTGACAAGAACCGGATAATAAGAAAAAATAGCTAGACAAATACTAGGATATATTAGACTGCTGTTTACCGCTAAGACCTACTGTTCTTTTCTACAAGTCATGATCAGGTGTATTATTTTGGAGTCGATGACAAGGATAGCAACAATGCAGCTGTTCGACTCATTGAAGTACATCTTACCTTTCCAGCTATCGATAATCATTCCAGAAATATTGAATGTGTATTGCAAATCAACGGATCGGCCTGAGCCAGATTCAGAAATAAACATGAAAAGTTTAAGGTGGCAATGTGTTCATAGAATTGCATTTTTTATTTTATTTACAAAAAAATCTACAAAGTTTTTTTTCCCATATTAAAAAAAACATTTAAATATTTAGTAGAATAAATATTAATTTAATGAATACGTAATGCATTAAACAAGTTATTAATTGATCCTATAGGTAAAGGTGAACAATGATAAAAAAAAAGCCCACTTCAACTTGAATGGTGGAAGAAATAGAAGATTAGTGCTTTGAATTGTTACTTTTATTTTGACAAGCATTTGTTATTTAGATTTTTGTCCGGGTTAATTTTGATTTTTTATCGTTTACAAGGATCTTGGAGGTTGGACACACAGAACAGATCTTAAAACA